>MCJB01034759.1:83555-97008 GCA_002018475.1 Nicotiana obtusifolia | reverse complement strand
GCTGCGAAAAAGATGGAAGAAGCAGCTAAAGCTGTGGAAGCAATTGCTTTTGCAGAAAGGAAGGCTTTAATAAATGGAAAGAATTCTTCCGATGTTGTTCAGCACAAACCTGAGGGGATCACAATTTCATACGAAGAATATTATGCTCTTGCCCGGAAAGCACAGCAAGCTGAAGAGCTATGCAAAACAAAATTCGTAGACACGAATACTATGTGTAGAACTAATGAAGCGAATCAATCTGAGGTTGCTATTACAAAGAAGATGGAGGAAACTACCAAGGAAATTAGACACAACAGGAGTACTCTAGAAGAGGCTTTGGACAATGAAGATGGTACTCAAAGAAGAAGTCTTATTGAACAAGATGGTTTCTATAGGGAGAGATCAGAGCATACGCAACTGCATTACTCGGGGCATAACTCAGCCAAATATAAGTTCAGAAATCCGCAGCCATCTCATACTAGTCATGGAAACCCTCGGCTGGTTGATGACAATGAACCAGACAATGTCAATGACAAACCTGTCCCTGTCTTTCGATCATCAATATCGATTGGAGATATACTGAGCAGGAAGCTGATTTTGCGAGATGATCATATTTTCATGGGCAAGCATATGGAAAGCCACACTGAAAGACAACATGTGTCTTTTAGCCAAATGCTGCGCGAGCAAAGTGGGATCATATTGAATCCTGCAAAGGCTACGAAGGATCGGAATGTACACAAGCAATACATTACTCACAAGAAGAAGTTTGGTTTCATCCAAGTACCACTTTCTAGGCAAAATAAGAAAAAGACACAACCTTTGAATATGAGATGATTTTTTTCATCCGAGGAATAATGTCGTCCGCCCTTCCTCCCACATCAGTATGTTGTTTGCTTGTTTACTAGGCCTGCACATGTTGGCTGTTTTTTTAAATTTTTTCAGTGTGCATTATGCTGTCATATCTATTGTTGTTTGTTATTTGTGATTATTGGGTGTTGTCACTTTCTCTTCACAGTTGTTGTAGAGCTCCTCTTGAAGTAAGCGATGATCTAGTGCATTTTATGGCAAAAGCAGTAAAACAGAATGCAGTTCCTTTCAAACCACTCGTAGTAAAGCGCGCATGTATTCATTATTGTTGCTTCAGTAACAAGTCCTCACCATTCAAATGAAATAGCGAAAGCTCATTGTCCAACTTTCCTTTGTTATACTATATAGACATGTCGATCAAAACGCAAATCCATGTTATCTGGACATACCCAGATGTAACATATTGCAACTTAAACAGCGGTAGACGAATTCTTGCCTCCCCAGTACATGACAAACTTTAGTGTCTGGTGTCCTACTAAACCGCAGCGCTAAACATAATATATCCATATCTTGACCGGGAAGTTGCCTGAATTTGGATTTACTGAGACTGAATGGCCCAAATTCCAATATTATAATTTTGGAAGCTGAGGTTGGAGCAAATACAGTCTATTATGTTGGTCTTTTTCTTTCTCAACTTCCTTGGTATTGTATGAGGCAATCCAAATCTTCAGTTCACTTTATGGCCTAAAATTAAATGTATCAAATCCGTCTGCTCTCGCTATTGAGTCAATAACCACAGAAGGGCTAGATAGATTGTGACTTTGGATGGTGAAGGGCCGTCAGTTGTCCTTGTGGGCCTTTATTATCGAGTGCGCGTTTTACGGACATCATTACAATTCTAACCAAATCTTTTATGACAGCAGTAGTCATGAGTGTTAATTTTGACTCATAAATATGCAATTCGTCAACTCGTTCAAAACATTGATGGATTGAGCGAATGATATATTTACTTGGTTAAAATATAAGTGTAATTCAATCCTCATGTGAATCGGCAACTCATCGCAACTGAGAAATCAATTATAACCATCAGTTTCTTCCTTAATAAAGTGATTGCTTGAATGAGTGAAAATAGCGCGGGCTAGCCAGTTTTCGGACTGGTAATTAAAAAATAACCAGCGTTTGTAAAGTCATTGAAAAATAGCTATTTTTTTGCGGCGACACGGAAAATTCCAACATAATATACTGGAGATTGGTGCACCTGCGTATGAACTTCCAGTATATTATACTGGAACTCCAACAAACGAAAAGTTCCAGCATAATATACTGGAGATTGGAGCACCTGTGTATTAATTTCCAGCATATTATGTTGGACCAGTATACTATGCTGGAAGTCGAGTATATTAGACTGGAATATTTTCTGGATTTTGAATAGTGTTGAAATTTATCTTTACATGAAAAGTGATTAAATCTCGATTACTTTTATAACTATGACTATTTTCAATTATCACTTGCAGATCTGGCTATTTTTTACTTTCACCCTCCTTAAAGTTATTTGTTTATTTGACCATGCTATGTGAGCTTTAATTTAATGTTTAGTCTTATAAATACCATCCCAGGTTTCCCAAATAAATATAATGACACACTCCTTACTTCATCTTGACTCAGATAAACTTCAATTGAATTCGGTTTAAACTCGACCCCAGTCGTCTTTCTAACATTTCTAGAGTTACTCGACTAAAAGCAAAGAAGAAAATGGAGTATGGCGGTAGTCTGGTAGAGATAGCCATGTTGGGACTAAACCCCTGTCATTCACAATCACTTAAAGTTGACAACACAACTACCGGTTGCCGGTTGCACCACTAATCTCCAATTTCTTGTATTATTCTTGACATCATTTCCTTAACTACTAGGACAATTGTGTTACTCTTCTGCCTGCTTACTTGCATTATTGTGTTCCCCTCTAACCCGAATGCCGTACCCAAATTGGTTAAAATTTATACCAAAATCATAGATTTATCAAATATCATATAGAGAGTATGAGATTATTTATCGTGATTATATATTTTATAATCAGAAATTGAACCAAACCGACACCATATACCCAAGATCACGCAGCTTCACTTTTTGCGTGTCGTTTCCATACAGGTCCGTAGAATCCCCACTTTTGAGTCATCGCGGGAAATATTTGCCCTTTTCTAAAAGGCGTTTCAATTTCATTACAGACACTTTTCAAGTCCCCGCCTGCAACACTTAGTAGAATATCCCCTCGTCCCGCTAAAATGTACCCCTAATGGCGACGTGTCCCGCCACTCCTTAATTACTTTACTACTCCCCTAAGCATTAAGCAAAGGCGTTATCCTACACCCAGGCGCATCTTAGTCTAAATTTTGGCCCTTATAGCCATATTAATGGCAATTTAAATCTTCCATTAAAATCGAAGTTAAGAGGTTGGCTTTGGATTCAATGGTGTATCAAGCTAGAACAAGGAAACGGGTCCACAGTATCCAAATACGTCGTGGTCCCGACGGCAGTGCTTTTCAAAAATGGTATTTTTCCCCTTTTTTCTTTGCTTCCCCCACTTTACTCCGACTTCTAATTTATGTGGGGTTCTTAAATGTGTATCTATTAATGCGAGTGTGTATATATATATATATATCGCAGTGAAATATGTGGCATTTCAGTGGCTGTCGCATTGGCTGACATGCACGAATGTGAACCCAGAAAGGATGTTAAGAAATTGAAATGCCAACCCAGGAGAGCAATCGTTGTTAAGGAGCAGAGGCCCATTGACCAACCCAGATCAGCTTTTCGAGTTTTCATGTAAGTTTGCTATTATTCCCGTGTTTAGTAATTCTCCATCGTCTTTGTTCGATTATATGAGTTTTGCTATGCCTATTTAAACATACTCAATGTGTGTGCCAAATCTTACATGAAAAACCATATTACCTAGTAGGAGATATTTCATATTAATAAAATCATGGTCTTAAGTGGTGATGGATTCATTTTGCGAAGCTAGGAATTTCGCTAAAGGTATTCAAGATTTAAGCAGTTATATTTGACTTATATATACAATATAATTCTCCAGTTAATGGTGTTCAGCTAACCACCCTTCCCTAGTTGTAGCTCTTCCCTTGCATGACCTCATCGGTTTGGTATTGCAGGGAGGAATTTGTGAAGACAAACATTGACGGGAATGAGTTAGAAGTTGATAAGAAAGGTTTTGAGACATGGAAAAATATGACATGTGAGGTAGTTTATTTAGTACTTCTAGCCATTTCCGTTTGAGCTTTTGGCTATATTCTTTAATCACACATCGCTAGCTAATCATGGTTCATCATCATTTGTTCATTGAAGTGTTTACTTATGTGGTTGACAAACTCCTTTATTTATTTCAGGAGAGGTTCTTGTACTTCATGAAAGCCGATAAAATTAATCTTGCATACTTGAAGCTTTTGCGCAGAGAGGAGAATGATATGCAATGGAGGGTAATCAGCATTTTACATTTCTTTGTAATGCTGCTATTGCATGTTCCTTGGATGATCATTGATTGCCACTTTACATATTGTGCTCCTAAATGCACTCTGCTGGCTAGTGATGCATTTTAAAATAAAAATATGGCCTTGTTTGTATAATATGGCATCCATTCTTGAATTTTCCTATGTCCTTCGAAAATTCCCAAATTTCAGCCTTGATTGAATTTCTTATGTTTTTTTTTAACTGAAAATTCTCTCTTTTAGGAAGTTGCACGCTTATTGCTTCAGGGAATGCAAAGATGATAAAATTACATTTTTTCTTATCCAGTAATTTCTAGGAAAGGACATTGATTTCTAATTGACATTAGATAAACAATCGAATCACGTCAATGATAAAAATAGTTCATATTCCAAAATTGTGTTCATCCTCCCCATTATCTGCAATTTTATTAGTCTCTCGAGCAAACATACTAGTATCTCTTACGAATGCACATTTGCCTAAGATCATGATCTAATTGAACATTTCTGCCTCTAGCTTTCCAACTAGAAACTCGATTGCTGAGTATTATATCTGCTGAAGACATCTGGAGGCTTAATGTACTTCCACTGTGGAAGTTTTACATCTAGAGCTCATCATGCTCTTTTATGTATTTAGTTTCTCTCTCTACATTATTTCCTTGTAATTGTTTGAAAAGTTTGATACTATCATCTGCTTAATAAGTAATAATTTCCTTAAGGATAATGCTTTTGGTTTCTTCGATCTTTCTGATTTCTCATTAAGATGCTTAACTTTGAAATATAAGTTTCTGGATACTGTAAATGACATTAACATCCTATATCTCCTGAATCTATCAGGTATTCTTATGGCTTTAATTTTTGGAAGGTTTCTTCTCTGACGTGCTCGATGAATAATAACTTAGTTCGTCTGCGATAATGCATTTGGTCCCTCTTATCTTTTGCATTCCTCAATTAGATTTTTAACTTTCGAGTACAGCTTTTAGAATACTGTAAATGATGTTTGCATCTATAGGCGGATGACGAGGCGGATTCAGCTGAAGTTGGCAAGTACGATTGGGTACGTTCCTTTGCCTCTAGTTTCCTCTAGAATTTTGGTTTTAGCTGATTTCTTTTCCATATTGAATCACAATGGCGGTGCACACATTGCTGACTTGCTGTCTTCTTGTTAGCAGAATTATGAATATAATGATTATTATGATTCTGAATCTTCTGGGGATTTGATTCTGGCGTGAGACAAAGAAGAGCTTTGACACCACTGAGAGGGTAGCGATTTTTATTTATCGCTTATTTTTGTTTGCATGTATTTGAATTTAGAGTATGTAATAATGGGCTCCTAATACCACAATGCAACTCTTCTCTTTTTCTTCCATGAAACAGGACGGTTTGTTTCCATGGACAGCTGGTATAAAATCTTGAGAATTGAAGATCATTTTGAGGGCTCCATGCTTTAAATTGGTGGAGCCTTTATGTCAATGGCTGGCATCTGTTTTTGTGCAGAAGCCTTGCCCATTCCTACCTTATTGGAGGCAAGTCAGGTGGATTGGCTATTTGTTGCTATAGGAGTTAGGATATTGAACATACGGATACATTTTTTTAGACAATCACCAGTGATACATATCTTGAGATCAGCCAGGAGCCTTGTATAGGATGTGTTTTTGGTTAAAGTTCTTGTTTGATTTGTAGGCTTCCTCATGGAATATCGCTTACCCGTACAGGCTATTATGAAGTGTGCATGTTCATTTGATCGTTTCTATTTGAAGATGACTATGGATGATCATTATCTGCCGATAGGAAATACTGAAAACCCCTTAATACTACAAAATTGAAGTGGTCTTTTCGTCGCTTAAAGCGATGGAGCAATGTGAAACGGGGGGGTTTACACTTCAGGGATGAAGCCAGAGAAGTGTGCTTCTGTTGTCGAAATCTCAACCTTGAATATCAGCATTATGGTATCAGATGCTGAAATTAGTTAATTTGCTTACAATTTGATTATTATAGTACTAAGCTCATATATAACTAGCTTTGGTATGGAACAAGTCTCGATAATTAAAATCATTGCAGATCATTTGTCCACATCTTGCAACTTTCCTTTCTTCAAAATAAGAAAGATTTGCCATTATCTTTTGAAGTGTAATTTGTAGATTAACATTTGAGAGTTGGCATTTGTGTACAGATTGATTTCAGAATTGGTATTAAGCATTTCAAGTCGCCAAAGGAAGTGCAGAAGGTACCAAAAGTTGCTAACGTTTTTATTCCTGAACGTTGATTTACTAATCTCCTGAAAATCATCACACCGGTTTGCCTGAGTGATTCCAATAATGAGATTGGGTCCATCATGTAAAGCATTTCATTTCAAAATTGTTTACAAATTATTTTTATTTTTGTTTTTTGGTTGTGCTAAGGTGTGTAAGTTATGGTAATACTAGGAGGTGGTGAATGGGGCAGTGAGTGGTGTTTTGGGAATAATTTGAAACAATAAAAGATTGATAATAATGTTTGGGCTAGTTGCATGGAATAAAAGTGAGTAATCAACTTTCGTTCCGTACAAAAAAGAAAAACAAAACAAGTTCTGTCTACTAGTAAGTAGTAACAATATCTTCTATCACCGGGTATAAAGAAAAGTCTTTGGTGAGGAAAACACTTTCAATAATTCAAATAATAATAACAAACCCGGCTGAATTCTACAAGCAGGGTTTAGAGAAGGTAGTATCTATGTAGACTTTATCCCTATCTTGAGAAAGTAGAAAAATTGTTTTCGGTTCAAAAATTCAAATAATCAAATATTTAATTTTATAAAAAAATATTTTCAAAAATAATCTTTCCGCTTTACTAAAGACATCAGAAGAAAACGTAAATGGTCACAAAGCAATACCAAAGGGGCGTCTTTTGGCAAAACAAAAAAGCAAGATGCTTAATTCCGTCTATGTGAATTTGTTTACATTGTCGGTTTCAAGTCCGAATAAAAGATAAAAATTATTATAGACTGACAGTCCGTCTAAAATTAGCCAGTTCATAAATCCTCATCAGACAGGTATTAATTGGAAAATGCTCATCCTAAGATTGTTTTAGATTAAGCGTAACTTTATTATTTATTATCATAAAATCACGACGCTGAGGAAAAGGAAAACAAAAAAGTGAAGTGGTAATTTGTGGCAAAACCATCTAAGAGCCCATGCATTGGAGGCCATAACCATCAACGGCCCATACCGTTTGAAAACAAATTAAATGGAGAGCAAACTTCATTTATGACCATCCGCTAGAAACTAATATCAGCCGTTAGCCACAAATTGCAATATGTATTTTATAATTCAAAATCAATTATAACGGCTAGCTACCGAATTATGCATCTGACCCACAAGCACAAACACAGATTCGTTGGAGAAATGATTTTCGGCCCAAAATGATTTAGCCGGAAAACTTCACCGATCGCAGCAGTGGCCGAAAAATCACGGTCGTCGGAACTCAAATAGCAAGCAAACCATCTTTTAGATCTAGATTTTCATCATATCAAAAGCTCCAAAAACAATAAATAAAACGAGAAAAAATAGTTGCCGGATTTAATGGAGGGTCGCCGGTGTTTGAATTTCCGTCCAAATCTAAAGCCAGCGAGATCGAGCACAGTGGGTTAGACTGACTGGGTTTTGATTTCGATTTCATGATTTGTGGCACGGTCGAAGCTGGAGCCTGGGCACCATTAATATTAATACGACAACGTCTGAGATTTGACAAATCTTGTATTCAATTCTTGAAATCTTCCATTTTACCGTGAAATTCAATAGTGTCTTTTCTGATCATTGTCATTTCCTCTCTGTAATATGTTTCATAGGGTTGGCTCCCATTTGGCCCGCTATCCTCAGTTGTAACTCGTGCATATCAAACATAAATATTTTATCAATCTCTTTTTTGAATCAATTTTTTCATTAAAAATTGTATACGAGGCTAATATTTAAAAGTCATTTTAGATTATGTATTAGACCGGAGAGCATTTCTTTTGAATATTGGTATATTACAAAATATATATACGAAATAGACCGTCACTATATAAAAATTATACAAAATAGACTGTCACTATATAATTTATATGCAATAGACTGTCACTATATAAAATATATACAAAAATAGACTGTCATTATACAAAAAATATACTAAATAGAATGTCACTGTACAAAATATATACAAAATAAACTGTCACTATACAAAAATATACTAAATAGACTGTTAATATATAATTTATATATAATAAAATATCACTATATAAAATATATACTAAATAGACTGTCACTAAATGGACTGTTATTATACAATAAATATATAAAATAAACTATCACTATGTAAAAAATATATAACATAAATATTTTGGGCTATTAGACGTAATATGTTTGGGCTGAGGGCCATTTTGTGTCAATGGGCAAAAACATAATTTTCTCTTAAATGGATAAGTGAAGGTAGGCCCAACCTCGAGCTGCGGAGAAACGACCATCTCCTCCTCCTTTCGTTTTAATCTCAATAGCTTCTCTCTCAAATTAATTACCCGTACTAAAATGGAAGGTACTCTTAGCTTCAGGAGTTGCTCTCAGGCTCAGCTCCCCTTACAACCAGCCTCTTTCCCTCCTCAATTCCTCAACAAGTTCCAATTCTTGGTTCGCTCTTGCTATTTTCCTCTTATATTATTTTTTTCCTTCATTTATTCCAATTTTATTGATTGAGATTTTCGCCGTAGAGAGTACAGAAAACGAAGCCTTTGAGCTCGCCGCAGTGTTATCAGAGCCGTCGTTTGGTGATTGGGAAGGCGTTGGGGACGGGCGATAATGGGCACTTTGAAGATTTTCCAGTGACACCTAACAAGATTTTTATGGAAGAGGTAGGTATTTTGCCTTTACTATCTTCCCTTTTAACTTATTTCATCCATATTGCACCTATATTTTCCGGCTGTTTCCTCTTAGGTTGAGGCTCATAGCTTAAGAAAAATATTATGGCTTATCTTCTTCAGTATTTATATTCCTGTCTTTGAATTTTTTTTCATACTATTTCTCTGTTCCGAAAAGAAATGACGGGTTCAAAATTCAAGAGTCAAAACATCTAATATTTCGTGTAAAATAATTGTTTAAACTAAAATATGTACATATCTAGAAGCTATACAAAATGCCTTCGTCAAAATAAACTACACAAAATGTTCCCGAGAGGATTGTTGAATGGTTGAGGCATAGGAGTGACAACTCGTAGATCTCAAGTTTGGGTCCTATTTATAGCACTTAGTGACTGTCCACTTGCTTTAGTCTTGTTCAGGATTACTTGGTAGCTTCGCTCATGGGCAGTGGCGGAGCCAATAATATATGCTAAGAGATTCAGAAAAACACTAGTGTGTCACGCTTGAGATTTGAACCTATGACCTAGAGCAATTTTTGAACCCCTTTGCCACTATACAATAATCTTCTCGTATGTTTAGGGGATTCAACAGTTTATATATAACCAAAAAAATTTCATTTTTGCTAGTATTATTTTCTGACAAAGGGGATTCAATTGAACCCCTTGGCTCTATATAACTCCATCCCTGCTCATGGGATGTAACGTGTTGCCTACTGAATACTCGATATGTACGCAAGGTGGCGTAAGCACCACCGTCATTTAAAAAAAACTTTTAGTACAGTATTTATAATTAAAAATATTTAGAAAAATGTTTGAAAGAACAATTTGACTTCACAATAGCGATATCATTGTTTAAAATGGGACTAAGGGGTATTTGTTTGTGTGTATCGGATTCTGCAGGCCATTGGTGCCGAATACGGAGAAGGTTTTGAGACATTTAGACCCAATGGAATGCTCAAAGTTGATGTGGTAAGTCCAAAAGTTTAGTTTTTGTAGCATGGTTTATGAGTCTTTGCGCCTTTTGGTGCTCCAGGCACCAGATCTGTACTCAAAGAGTTCCTTTTTATGGATTTAGGATTTCTTAAATGATAGACTGCAAGCAGGTTTCCTCCAAAGAATCCGTTATGCGATGAAGCCTGATGAAGCTTATGGCCTCATTTTCTCTTGGGATAATGTGGTGGTAAGACCTCAATCTTCGATTATTTTGGTCTAATTTAGGAGAGTTTACCTGATTTGTGATCAGTTTTTACCTGATTTGTGATAAACTGTATACATGAACGTGGTCCCCGAAGCCTGGCTGACAAATTATTATGTCTACGTAAAAGGAAATAATCTTCTGTTGTTGATTACTTGATTTGCCCTATGTTTGTATCACTTCTTGTTCCCGTCTACAATTGCATGCTAATAAGGATTCTTGAAGCGTGCTGGTTTTGTTACAATTCAGATCTGACATTTGATGACCTTGCCTTACAAACTCATGACCTTCCTCTGTTTTCTTCTTCTTTTTTTCCCGCATTTCTTTTTGGTTCTTATATGGGAGACTTTATCTTGAATTAGGTGTTATAGATAGATTAAACACGGATAGGATTAAACTGCAATAGAAGTACAAGATACCCGAGTTGTGATGTTTTTGTCGCTCACTCTAGGAGTTGATGCCGGAACAACAACAACAACAACAACAACAACTGCTACTACTATTACTATGCCTCAGCCCTAAACAAGTTTTAGCTTCAAGATACGACTCCTAAAGAATAGAGATGGCTTCTTTTCTATCAGACAAATTATTAGGTGCATGGACTGGAACTCAGGCAAAAGGCCACAAGAACTTGGGTTCATGTTAAGAAAAAACTTGATAGAATGAGAAAAAAGAGTTATATCATACGAACAATGTATATCTTAATCACATGTCTAAATATCTTATTATAGTATGATGGTAGGGAGAGAGAGAGAGATAAGATAATATTTGGATTGATTTCCTGTAGACATGTTGCTGAAGAGAAGGTGTAAGATAATTGTAGACCAAAGATGTGGTAAGATTCAATAATGAAGCTCACAGTAATTGCTTTGCCGAGTTCTCTTCTTCTAGTTGAGTGGAAGTTGCTACTTCAACTCTTTGTTGACAAAGTAGTTCCACATCTTATTTTTCAGGCAGATTCTGGAGCTCTGAAGTTGGATGCGTGGAATCAACTTGCCTCTGAAGAAGGTGAATGACTTGCCGTTTTAATTGAAGTTCTTCACTTGGTTTGCATGCAAATATCAATATATTCAGCAATAAAGCATTAGCCAATCTGAGTGGGATTGAAAATTACAAATCATATTTTTGTTTCATATTGATAGTACAGTGGAATTATTTGCCCTTACAAGTTACATCATTTGAAGAAAAAAAAGAAACATCCTCTAAAAGGGAAATGGGTTTCTATTAAATTTCTAAAGTTTTCTGGGGCCCCTAAAAGAGAATGAGAAAACGGGGAATGTGATAGGATTTAGCTGTCTGCTGCCCGTACTGGCATATCCATCTGGAGTGCCAGTGACATGTCATCCGTGCATAACCAGGGATCTTATTGGCACTTTTAGTATCTCCATATCTATGTGAGACAGTGAGAGTGGTAACTGTTTTTCCAATTTTTAATGATATTTGTAAATGTGTTGAGATGGATGTGGCATAAGATTAGGAGCGAAGTTATTACGGAGAGGGTGGGTGTGGCCTCGGTGGAGGACAAATTGCGGGAATCGAGGTTGAGATGGTTCAGGCACGTGCAGAGGAGAGCCATAGATGCCCGGTCAGGAGGTGTGAGAAGTTGACCATGGCGGGGCCAAGGAAGGATAGGGGTAGGCTTAAGAGGTATTTGGGTGAGGTGATTAGGTAGGATATGTCATTGCTCCAGCTTACCGAGGACATGACCCTTGATAGGGCAGGGTGGAGGTCGAGAATTAGTGTGGAAGATTGACAGTAATTGTTAGTCCCTTAGTCTTACCAGTAGTACTAGTACTATTTTTGTATTTTCTTCTTATTCCTAGTTTTTTATATTACATGTTGTGCCATTTGTTCCTATTATATTGTTGTTGCTATTGTTTGTTACTTTATTTTCACTGTTCCTTGAGTCGAGGGTCTATCGGAAACAATCTCTCTACCTCCCCAAGATAGGGGTAAGGTCTGCGTACACACTACCATCCCCAAACTCCACATGTGGGATTACACTGGGTTTGTTGTTGTAATGAGATTCGTAAATGTATAGGTAAGATTTTTTGGCCTCTGTGAATCCAAATAGACCTATATCAAGGTGAAATTGGCCTACTAAATGGTTTATCTCCCATCACAGGCTGAGTGTAAGCCTTGATCTTGGGGGAAAGGGTGGGGGGAGGGGCTCCCCCCCTCCAAAAAAAAAGTCCCCCAAAAAATATTTATGAGCATCGAACAATGAGCCATTTCAGTGTTCCTCCCATGACAAATGAGCCCTTATAAGCAACTGATGGTTCGCAATCATACAAGAAGCATAATCTTATAGGTCGTGAGTTCGCAATTTTTAACAATTGGGAAGGGTATGATATAAAACCAATCTTTGCAGTTTATGGGGAGATAATAAATAGCTAAAGCATGATCTTCTGACCTATAAAAGACAACGATCCGACTTGGTCTAGTGAATTTTCAGAGAATACAGCACCAGTACTTTCTCAGTTTGTGTATGTTCATATCTGATGCTTTTAGTTTTGACTTTATTTTGTCAAAAAATATAAACTATTTATCATTTGGTTATGTGCAGGATTAGAGATTCCTGAAGATTATAACGTGCAGCGGCTGTTACTTTATGCAGATGCTGATCATGTTCTAGATAAGGTTTGGTTTGATGATCATACAAGTCATGAGTGCCTATTTTTATTTGAACAATGAGTTGGATAGTGACCTTTCTTAATTTTTGTCCAAGTCTGCTGCCCATCAAATTTTTTACTCTTTTGTTAGATAAATAATTGTTAAATGCTCTGGGAAATTTTCCTAAGCCAAGGGTCTGTTGGAAACAGCTTCTCTATCCTCACAAGGTAGGGGTAACATCTGCGTACATACTACCCTCCCCAGACCCCACGGTGTAAGATTTTACTGGCTATGTTGTTGTTTTACTCTGGGAGTTGTTTTACTCTGGGAAATTTGCCTAAATATGCATATGAGTTGGTGTGCATGACTTTTGATTGGAGAAACAGTGTACTGTGAGGTTTGAGTGTGCTTTTTAGGATTTTTGGGGAGGTAAATCTGACATATCTCTAGGGAAGATTACTGAGATAGAAAATAGTAATAATCAAGCCCCCCCCCCCCCCCC
>MCJB01034759.1:42921-83535 GCA_002018475.1 Nicotiana obtusifolia | reverse complement strand
CCCCCCCCACAAACAAACACACACACACACACAAAAAGAAAAATTGAACTGGTGGAGGGATGTAAAGCTCAAAATGTCATCTCCACAAACTTTTAGGTTTAAATGGTACGAGCCCCACTTACTTTTGGGAGATTGTGTTCTAGTTTTGCAGAAACTCTTTCTTATATATTTAAAGCTTTATTAAAGCTGTCTATTTCTGAGAAATCCTATGCAATTGACAGGTGCTGCCGAGGGAGAAGAAGGAAGCTGATCAAGATCGATTGAAGACGAGGCTTTCACAACTCTATTGTGACAATCTTCTCAAAGTAAATCCTTTTTGCAGAATAATCATGCTGTAATTTTTCATGGACTCGAAACCATAATTATAATTTCTCTTTTTAGATTTCAGAACCAATTGAAGGGTTGAAAGAATGGTTGGATGCTGTATCAACTGCCCGTATCCCTTGCGCTGTTGTGTCAAGTCTTGATCGCAGAAATATGGTTGAAGCCTTAGAGCGCATGGGGCTCATGAAGTACTTCCAGGTAAAGCTAAATACATTCTCTTAGAGATGATGTATATAATGTTGTCGGCACGTAACATGTGCATGTTGTTTACTGTCATGCTGTTGATGCAGGCAATTGTGACAGAGGAAGACGGAATGGAGTCCATAGCACATAGATTTCTTTCTGCAGCTGTAAAGGTAAGGCTGAAGTGTGTTTTGAGTGTTGGACTGGTGCATTTCTAACACACAAAGGATCCCAAAACCATATTGAGCTTACTGTCTAATTTGGATTCTTTAGGGATGGGGATGCTTTTAGCACATTTTATCTCTTACCAGCATATGAGAGAGAAGATTATATAGAAGTGTGGTGTGTGAATTAAAATTGTTTTATTTTCTATTTTAATCTGGTGTGGTGGGTACAATTTTTTTTTTTGAACTTGCAGCTGCATTCAATGTTTACTAAATCCTAGAAATATTGGCATGCTGCACCACTTAAATGATAGATCAACTGTATACTCTCTACTCTTTCCTCCATGCATTTTAAGCGCAGACCAAAATACGAACCTTCTATTCGACTCTCTTGGTTTTGTTGGATCTTACCGATAGAAAAAAAAAAAATCTTCTGCAGCTGGACAGAAAGCCATCAAAGTGTGTGGTGTTCGAGGATGATCCTAGGGGCATAACTGCTGCTCATAACTGTACAATGATGGCTGTAGCACTTATTGGTGCCCACCCAGCGTATGTATTACTGTTTTCTCGGTTTTTTCCTTGTTGTTGAAGCTCTTGATTCTGTTTTTCTTCTCTTTCTTTTGAACTGTCTACTTGCATTATCCTTGGATAAATATTCTTTGCTACCAAAAAGGAGTCCCAGACTCTTCTTCCCTTTGAGGGAGGGGTGGGTTTAGGAGTATGCACTTACTACAATATCTGTTTCTGGATGTCTGTGTTGTTTTAATTTTCTTCAAATGCAGTAAGTTACTGCTTCTGGTTGCAAATTTTGATTTAGGATTTTGAAACTTGCAGGTACGATTTAGGGCAAGCTGACCTTGCTGTAGGTAGCTTCAGTGAGCTCTCCGTGATCAATCTCAGGAGACTATATGCACATAAAGGCTCCAACTTTATGGACCTACAGAAGCAAATAGTGGAAAAAACACCTCGCAGAAGGAAGCTTACAATTGACACCATTTTCTGAACAAGTTCGATACAACATCTTCCTCCTTTTTCCTACTTGTAAATGCCTTTTTAGTGTAGAATCTGTAGATCATGCCGTCTCTTGCCTTCATTCATTCTTTAGGTAAAATGTAGCTGGCAGAAGATGATTTACCTTGGGGGTAATCGGAAATTCAGAAATCCCTTTTCTTGTCTCCCTTCTTTTTTTCTCTCTTTCTTTTGGGGAGTTTTCTGTTTGTGTGATCAAGCCGTTGCCAGCAGTTGTATTGGAATTCCGATCCATTTCCCTCATAAGAGTTAATTATAGTTACATGTAATATTGTAACTTCTTTGATGACATATAAAAGATTGTATCTTTTTTCTTTTACACTTCAGTTTGAATGTAATTGTTGATTTTTTAACTCTGGGTTCGGGTTGATGTTCCTATTTGTGGTTTATATATTTATGGCTGACAATAGAAAAAAGTAGCGTCTGGGCATGAGTAGTTTGATGCTTGTGTTTTTCAGTATTTGTTCTTCATGATTGTTTGTCAGATAGAAAAAGTATCATATGTTTAGTGAAATCTCCGGAAACAATACTGTCAATGAAAATCGCCAAATTGGTTTAGATATCTAGTCCTTGCATGTATAACAATAAATTCAGTATAATCCAATCCCATAAGTGGGGTCCGAAGAGAATAGTATGTATGCATATCTTATTCGACCTTGTGAAGGTTAAGAACTCATTTTCAATAGACCTTTATTTTTAAAAAGAAAAATAATAATGGAGAAGCAATGAAAAAAGAAGCAGTAACAACATCCAGATAAAGCAAATGAAACAAGCGGTAGTAGTAGAATCTAAGTATAAAAAAGTGTTCTTTTGTAGAGTCTCAAAAGCCGATGTTTTTGTATTTTTAAACAGCTATAGTAGCAAATAATCTTCGTCAAAGAGATGTTCTACCACGCCTAATCTGTCAGCATGGATAAAAAGTAAAGAGACCTTGGTTTTAAGCCAGTAGAAGCAGAGCATACAGTGGATAACGTATGCTGGATTTGGACCATACTTTTTCAAAATTGAATTGAGCAGTTAACAAAAAAAGAAAAGAAAAGAAAAGGCGAAGGAGTGGAAAGTGGGCCTACAGAAACGTCCTAGAGTTTGCCATTCGTCAACGTAGATTTCCTACTGCCGGTCTGCTTTCCCTTATCTTTTTTTTATCTGCTTTGACCCTTTGCTTTTCTTCTTCTTTTTCCAACTGCTTTGAGATGCAAAAGAAAATTTCGAGCCTGAAAAAATGATGTCTTGTAATTACAGCTCTGTTTACTCTTTCTCTTCTATATCTCCTTCCTCTAAATCTGCTTTTACTTCTCCCTCTATCTTTAATGTCAACCCCAGAATCTGTTGCTCTGCTGGAGGTAACCTTCTTTACATTGTCCAGATATTAATTTCATTTCTGCATTCCCATTTTTGTTTAATCCGATTAGCTTATTATGATATATTATTGACTCTGCTTTTTCGGCTACGATCCAGTCTTTGTTATGCTATTAGTATGTCTTCACATTCACAATTATGCAATGGCTGCTGTCTTAAAACTTTATTTTGGTCAATTAAGTAAGCCTCAAGGACCCCAATTTAGTCTTCATTAAAATTACCCTACCAATTCATCTTAGTAGTAGTATTTTGCAATTTCAATTCAAGTATGTATAATTTCATCTATTGTACAGTTAGCTTTTATCTGGAATTTCCCTATACATCCCCTGACCGATTAGAGTTAGAGCTATTTATTCCCACATTTTCTATGCAATTGTACCTTCAACTTCTTAAGTTGGTTGAATTTTCATATTGATTTTAACTTCCAGGAACTGTTACGGAACCAAAAGCTATAAGTGCAACAGAACCTTTGTTGCTTGATGCTGTACGGGGTAAAGAAGTAGAAAGGCCTCCAGTTTGGCTTATGAGACAAGCAGGGAGGTATATGAAGGCAGGTTTATAGGTTCATATTTTCAACTTCATTTTAGGTGCTTCTCAATTCCAACATGCTTCTCCTTCCAAATTTGATTATTCGTAAAGATTTATAAGGCATAGTGCATGCTCGAACTTTTGCATCTGTCTTTTTTTCCTTTTGGGGATTTCCATTGTGTTGCCTTTTTTATCACAAAAAATCCTATCTAAAAGATTTCTACCTACATCCCATGAGTGTCAACAGATTCATGTTATGGGTCCATAGTAGTTAGCTGCTTGCATGAGTAAAGAGTAGCTGATTCTTCATGCTTTCTTTGGGAATTAGAGAACGAGAGGTCCAATGGAAATTTTAATTCTACTCAATCATTTACGCCTCATTCCCAAATTAGTTGAAGTCGGCTATATGAGTCATTTGTATCCCTTCTGCTCTATTTAGGATATTTCATTCGAATACTAAATAATTTAAGACAAATAACAAATTAGGGGTTCTCTAAAACTTGACGTTCTTTGAAACCTTACACTTAGGTCTACATGAATAACAACAATAACTATTACGCCTCATTCTCACACTACATGAACAACAACAAGAAGAATGACTACACTTGACTCTTAGCTCTACATGAACAAGCAAGTTTTTTAACCGGAATGAAAAGACTTCTTAATGTATGCGTGTTGGTATCACCTATATGGATCTTTTGCTTTCATTGTATTATGTTCTTTTTTAAGTTCACATTGGTCCTAAAAATTTGTAGGTCTTTGCAATAGCTTCTTGCCAAGTGATTTTGTGTCTACCTTGTTCTTATCATCTTCAATCATTATATTGTTACACCTTAGGGCATCAGCATATAGAGGTCTACATATGACATGTGCACACCATCTCAAGCGATATTTTCTCATTTTACCCTCTGTGTCTGCTACTTTGCATCTTCTGTCAAAGAGTAAAACAACAAAATGGGACTTAGGAGATCATTTTTTTTATGCTTTGTTGAACTTGTTCTAGGAGAAGTGAGTAATATCAGAAAGGACCTACTTGGATTTTTATGGACCATAAAGCCATAAAGCTTGGCAATTTTCAATTCCTAGTTTTGCTTCGTTAGGTTAATTTAGTATACGTTTTTGTGTTGCCATCATGATTCTGACTTCTATTATTTCCTTTTAACTTTTTTTTGTTCTGTCTAATTATTCTTTAAATTTTTTATAGAGCTATCAGCTCCTCTGCGAGAAGTATCCATCATTCCGTGATAGATCAGAGAATGTTGATCTTGTGGTAGAAATTTCCCTACAACCCTGGAAAGTATTCAGGCCTGATGGGGTAAGATTCCTTACCAGTGTCCTACTTTAGCATGTCTTTGGTAGAATATATGTATGCATCATTAGGTATTGCAGTCTTTTCTTCAATAAGCAGAATCACCATCTTTAGACGTTTTTTCTTCCCAATTAGTATTTTCATTTTTATTATGATTAATGGTTTGATTTGATTGTTTCTTTCATGGTATTATTGTGGCAGGTCATTTTATTTTCAGACATTCTTACTCCTCTTTCTGGGATGAATATCCCTTTCGACATTATAAAGGGGAAGGGTCCTGTCATATTTGATCCCCTGGGAACAGCTGCTGATGTTGAGAAAGTTAGAGAATTCATTCCTGAAGAATCAGTTCCATATGTTGGAGAAGCATTAACAATTTTGCAGAAAGAGGTACTTCCTCACACTTCTTTTGTACCTTTGGGAGATCATCTGGCAGGAATGACTATTCTGCCCCTTCACGTTAAAATCTTTTCTAAGTATACCTGAGGCAGATTTTGCTATTACATGGAGTTATTTTGTTATCCTCCAAGGAGAATATCCTATTTTTCCTTCTGAAAAAATCCCTGGTGCTCTTTATAGCAGGATACGGTTGAACTAGAGGAACTATATACATTACTGTAAAAATGATTATTTATTATTTTCTGTTCACATAACAGTATGGAGAATTCATATGCATTACGTATATATAACATATGATCAGTGGTTTGAACAATTGAGCTTTTATGCTCATCTCATTGCTTTTGTATCATATGAAACCCTAGGCCCTAATATTTCCAGCCAAAAGTTTGTAAAGATATACTAAAACAACTCTAGGACTTGGCTTAAAATCAGTTACACTAATTTTGGTCTGCTATCTCTTAGCTGTCATTGTCACGTCGTGCCCTATTATGGTGATTTAATTAGAAATTGCTTTTGCATGTCTAGGTCAATAATCAAGCAGCAGTTCTTGGTTTCGTTGGGGCACCTTTTACCCTGGCGTCATATGTGGTTGAAGGTGGTTCCTCTAAGAACTTCACAAAGATAAAGAGATTAGCTTTTGCAGAGCCCAAGGTAACTTACAATTGCTATTACTAATTTTTCACTAAAACAAAGTGTCTACATCGTGAACCCGTAATACTTGATTTTTGAAGAAGCCTGCAGTCACATACACTTATACCTATAGCTTGTTACTGTAGTTTATGTTTTGTATCCTGAACTTCTATCGAACTTCACCATCCATTGAGATTATTTAGCAAGAGATTTCAGCTTCAATTTCCCTTTTGTCTAGCTTCTAGAGCAACTTTAATTAGGGATTGTTGAGCCCTTGATTTGTGGATGCTGATCAGTTGTTGTAAGGGAACAGGACGTGGTAGATATTTGGAGGCCACATGAGTAATATGATGTTCGATTAGAAAAGCATCTCTAATATACTACTGCCTGATATTATTATGCGTATAGATCATAAGGATCTGATGTTTCAAAGCGCACACCATTTTCTGTGGAGAAAATCAGAAAACTGTGAAACCTAAAATTCTTTTTCGAGTACCAGAAATGACATTAATTTTTTCATTAGTAGGCACGTCACTTTATTTTTGAGCCTAGTACCTTCCTTTTTTGGGCTTGCGTTTTCTTGGGAAGGGAAGAGCTAGTGTTTGTCAATTAACACCGGGAAGGAGTCTTGTGTCTATTTAGTTCTAATATCAGAGCTAAATTGTTGTGCGTTTTTCCCTCGTGTATTTTTTGCCTGAACTAATCGAAGTTTAGAAAGCTGCCATTCAGCCTCCTAAGGTTTGATAATATGTGCATCATTCATACTCTTTTTTCCTTTTATGAGTATTTTTGTTAATCATACACTTGTTGAAACTGTTAGTGTCCTGAATTGTACTCTTCTAGACTTGAGCCTAGTTATTATGTATATGAAGGTATTAAGTTTTACAGAATTTGTATTTTGATTCCTAGATATGCAATACTTGCCACCCAAAGGAAAATTGGAAAAAAGAAAGGTCTAAGCCTTGAAGTGTTAGGAAAAATCGTTCAGATTGAAGTACCTTAGGTTCGTTGCTTGATGTTATCAGAAAAGAAAGGGTTGATTTTGATGTTCATAGAAGATGTAAAACGAGGGATAAAAAGAGAGTGAAACTGAGAGAGAAATGGCATTAAGATCGATTCATAAGGGAGAAGTGCAGTTTTACGTGTAGGCTGAGATCACATCTCTTTACTTTGCCTATTGACCCATGCAGAACAAGTTTAAGAAGGTGAAAAGACGTTTCATTATTACCATTTGCTTCATTTCTTTTCTTTTCTGTTAGGAATCAATGACAACAATACCTCTAGATCTTTACCACTAAGGCACGCCCACCTTTCCAAATCTGAGGGATCGGTGTGCATATTTCTAGATACCTTGCTGTTTAGGGAAATTTGGAATTTGCTCTTGAAAATTGGTTTAGCATGTTCATATAGCTCTGCCTCAATCTGGCCCGCTCCCCTGGACTAGAAACAAAAATAGAGAGAGTGCTTAAATGGTGATAAGCCTTTTCTTCATGCTTCATAATTTGAGCTCAAATATTTGGAAGTGCCATTAAGGTGAAAATAGTACATCCCTCTTCTATACTGATGATATATGTTAAAAAAACCAAATTTATTCAACGTCATATTATCCTTATAGGGAAGTATCAACTGGAAACATGACAAATGAAGTCTATTGGTAGGACCAAAATTATTACTTGTATCGTATCATGTTTTAATATTTAAAGACAGAGCATTTTGGCAGTAGCTTATTGATGTTAAAATGTTGTCAATTCTTGTTGCTACTTTAGGTCCTGCATGCTCTACTTCAAAAGTTTGCAACCTCAATGGCTAAATATATCTGTTACCAAGCAGACAGTGGAGCTCAAGCAGTTCAGATCTTTGATTCATGGGCCACTGAGCTAAGCCCAGTCGATTTTGAAGAGTTTAGTCTGCCTTATTTAAAACAGATAGTGGATTCAGTGAAACTAACCCATCCTAATCTCCCACTGATTCTTTATGCAAGTGGATCTGGTGGCTTGCTTGAGAGACTTCCCTTGACAGGTGTGGATGTAGTAAGCTTGGATTGGACAGTTGATATGGCTGATGGAAGGAGACGACTCGGTCCTAATATAGCCGTACAAGGTAATGTGGATCCTGGTGTCCTTTTTGGCTCAAAGGAATTTATCACCAATCGAATAAATGATACTGTCAAGAAAGCTGGTAAAGGGAAACACATTTTGAACCTCGGACATGGCATCAAAGTAGGCACACCAGAGGAAAATGTTGCTCACTTCTTTGAGATTGCTAAAGGACTTAGGTATTAGAAGTCAATTAGTTGGTCATCAATCTTACTCTACTTGAGACTGAAATTTTTGCTAAAGAGAACGCATTTTTGCTGAAATGAAGTCTGTTTACTCTACTTGAGACTGAAACTAAAGCTAGGTACTTAGTAACTGAGCTTAAACATTGAAAAGAAATAGGATTGCTCAACATGTTGAAATTCTGATAGTTGAACTCCACCTACCTTGGCTTCACAAGTGGGTATCTAATTCTTTATTTTTTGGTTGCTGCTGCTTTATTAAACTTTCCCTATGTGATTTGCTTTCCAGCTGCCACGCATCTCTTTAGGATGGGGATAAAATGGTTAAGTAGTAGAATATAATTATCATAAGGGGCTATTGTGTTGTGCTTTACAAAACGAGTAAGCTACGTATTGGCCAACGGTCATTAGAGTTAGAAGTTTATTCTTCACACTTTGAATAATGAAGCTGTTAGGTGTTTCTGGGGTACCAGACAGGTGGTGGACTAAAACAGATGGTAGGAGTCGTGCACTAGTCAACTTTGTTTGGAAGATAAACTACTAAGTTTTTGTGACTACAGACAAGAGTTTGAAGATGAACATCTGTCAAGGAGTTATGACCAATACAAGACCCTTCTTTTTCTTTTAATCTGCTTCATTTTTTGTTTTGTTTTGATCTTTTGAAATTTTCATTCATTTGGGGCCAACTGGTGAACAGAAAAATGGCCCTCTTACCAAATCTCCACCAAACCCATGGCCACACATACAGAGGAGCAAAGCAAATTATTTGTGCTTATGATGCCGTCGTTTAGTTCTAGTTTTTAAAACTAAAATGAACTCATTTCTAAAGATGCCTTATAAAATATTAACTAGCTTTAAGATTACATAAACGGACCAAAATACTTTATTTATTGTTTCTACTTTTTAAAAATTGTGGGAACGGGTGTGGACCAGTGAATAATGGAGAAGGAAGATTAAAAAGGGGAAATGCTGCTGTGAGAATCTAGCTCTGGATCACAATTCTACTGTTTTTTTATATGAATCGGAGCGACAAAGAGTTAAATCTCAAGATTATTGTAGCAGCAAGATCTAGTCTTCGATCACAATTTTACTAGGTTATAAATAAGTGGTGCAAGGTAGAGTATGAGTGAATGAGCAAAAATTGAAGTGTTGCATCGAGAATGCCTCACTTGTTTAATCGGATTAAATGTGACTGTATTTAATGTAAAATCAGGATCAATCAACAAATTCTGAATTTCTAATCATGACACATTACAATGGGGACTACTAACATAATTGATGACCAGTTATTACTTGCCTCGTGGATTTTCAAAGCAGTATTAGATGTACGCATAGTTAAAGACTCACGGCTTAAATTAAAAATAACCAAAAATGCATCATTTATGTATAATAAGTTATATCAGTGTAAATTAGTATATATCTACGTATATTGATAAGAAAGGTAAATTGTGAATCTGACCGGTTATTTATTTGTGCAAAGAAACCAAACAATGTGCATCATTTCATTTCCTATTTTTTATGGGGAAATATGGGGTTTGGGGGATACCTCTCTAGAAATGATCCTGGCAAGATACGGAGATGTCAACATCTAATCATTTATGTGGTCTATAATGCAACTTTAAAAAATCATAGAGCCATCGAACAAAATTTGAGGTTGTGATAATCATGGCTTGTATTATATTGTAATTTTTTTTCTTCTATCATTCAATTCGTAGAAACATCTTAATTTTGATTCAACTATGAGTTGGACTTGTCTTTTGAACTTCTCCATTTTCTTCTTTTTTTGTCTTCTTCAGTTGTAGTTGATTGGCTAAAAAATTACTCAAATAAGGTTACCATGCCGTACTATTATACGGTTTAATGCAATATGAAAATTTAGAAAAATAAAAAAAGAAAAGTATGACTTAGGATAATCATTTTGAAGATTTCATATAAAAAGTAAAGCGTGGCCCAGAAATAAACATTTTAAATCTCTCATCTTCCCCAATAAGCTGTTCAATATTCCTACCCACTTTTGCACAAAAATATTGAAAGAAGATTTGTCTGTAATTCTTTTCCCTCCTAGGCGCCTAAGGAGTAAATTATAGATGCCATGGACTCTTAAGGGGTAATTTTGGTAAAAAATAAATATTAATTTAGTACTTATAAATATTTAGTTTTTGGTATAAATCCTACATAATTGATATAATCCCTATATAACTAATATAACATCGAATTCGGGTATTAAAAATCGTATAAGTTAGCAAAATCTAATATCAAAAATCAAATGCCAAATTGCAAAACTCTAATATACAACAACAACAAAAAGAATATATTTAGTGTGATCCCATAAATGGGGTATGAGGAGGGTATACAAATCTTACCTTCACCTTGTGTGTGATAGAGAGGTTGTTTCTGATAGACCCTCGGTTAAAGAAAAGCATTTTTAAAACAGGTTTGAAAAATACAAGAGCAAAGACGCTATGATGAACTTACTGAAGAAAAAAAAAATTAGTAGCGAAAATAGTAAGACAACATCAAAGGAAACAACAATAGTAATAGAATTGAATAATAATAACAACAACAACAACAACAACAATAACAATAACAATAACAATAACAATAACAATAACAATAATAATAATAACAATAGCAATAGCAATAGCAATAGCAACAAGGATTCTACCGTAATCTTTGACTCCATGCTCTCCTATCTATGGTCATATCCTCGATCAATTAGATACGTGTCATGTTCTGTCTAATCACCTCTTCTCAATTCTTCGGTCCTCTAATGTTCTGTCTAATCACCTCTTTTCAATTCTTCTTCGGTCCTCTACCTCTATTTAGACCTATCACTGCAACCTCTCGCACTTCTTCGCTAGGGCATATGTGCTCCTCCTTTAGCAAAACTCTGCTATAACTCACATTAATATATATAATATTTTTTTTCGCTTACTCGTAAAATGATACAGTTAAATTTATACGTGGTTTATAGGCAAGTGAATTAATTTGATCCAAAAATAATAGATGAATTAAGCCGGGATATAAGACTTAGCCTTAAAATCGAAATATATGGCAGATATCTTGGTTCTGGGCGCCGAGCTACTGGGAGCAATAAGAACAATACAAATAAGCAAGAAAGTAAAATGTTATTGAGCTTTTTATAGTGTATGCTTGCCAGAAAATTCGTGTCCTTTACAATGATGGTAGAGCAGCTTACTATTTATAGCTGCACCTAGGGAAGATGGTCCTAGGATTAAGCTCCTTTTTAATGACAATTACGAGGGCCGTTGAAGAATGTGTAACGATGGGCAACGAATGCCATATTCTCTGTAACGAATCATGCACTTAATGCTGCAGAATATTCTTCACTGAATGCTATCGGATGGCGGCTTTAATTTTGTCATTATGAGTATTATTCTCTCTGATGACAAGCGAGATCATTGTCTTCGGGTTTAGCTATCTTTTGCCTTTGATTTCACGTGTCGCTTTCTTATGCGATCACTAAATATGAACATATTTTATCCCATACGTACATATATGTGTCTTTGTTAGACGTGATAGAATATGAAATATGGATATAAGTATCATCAATGCGTGGTAAGATTAAAATACTCCTACTTGACAATTCATGAATAAAATAGTCATAAATTAGACAATTCTTGCTTGACAATCTAAGTATTATTCATCGCATAATAATTTTATATTGTTATTTATTACTATATGACAATCCTTGCATTATTATATATTGTATAAATAATTCATGCATTATAGTTCCCTCATATTTAAACCATAAACCTAACGTATCTCTAAAATATAGTTAAATCTCTTTCATGAAGAAGCGGCCCACCACGTGTCAAGCTACGGTTGCACTATTTTGGCCGATTGCAGAAGCTTACCTACTTTTTACTTGCAGACAATTACTATTAACATAACAAATTGAACATTACAATTTACGACAATTATATCAAGACAACAGCTTTGTGCTTTTCCTACAAAAATACAGATTCACGAAATTACACATTTACGACCAGAGCTTGTCTTTTTCTCTATTTCTCTACCCTCTTAGCTTCGGATCTTCCGAAGTTGTATTCTCCTGCAAAGTTTCTCTTTCGTTAAACCATTTCAGGTTTCTTCTTCTTTTCCATTTTCTTTCTTTCTTTCTTGGTAATTTAGATCCATTTTCAAATATTTTCTTGTGGATTATTAATTGCATTTTCTGATGATTGGTAGAGAATTCAATAAATTCTGTACATTTATTAGAAAAAATGTGTGTCCTGGGTATATGATGTGTGAATGTTTCACCTTGTATTCTTGAATTTACAACTATTTAACATTTACCATTTGTTCATATTTTTCCTTTTCTTTTTGTTGGCCCCGGGTTTTGTGGGTGAGATGGTATGGGGAAGAAATAATTCTGTTGAGGTCTGACGTCTGAATGATTTTCCTTTTTGTTTGAATGTGCTCATGCCAATTTCGGTTCTGGATTTGATCTGAAAAGCGTTAGTCGTATCTCATCAGCTCATTTTTTGATTTTATATTTAATATATCATGTTTCTTCTACATATTTCTTTTCTTTCATATTAAAATAAAAGAACCCCTTTCTGGTACAGAAAGGGGCCGGGATTAAATTGGTTTTTCTTTTTTTCTCCTTTCCTAATCAGTATGCTGGTCTAGGTAGGATCAAAATATAAAGAATCTAATTTTACTATTTTAGATTGAGAAAAAGATCTTGCCTATGATATGACTAAACCTAGCTAAATAATTTATCTTGGTGAGTCATATTCTGGCCTTGTGATAGAACAACTTCTTCAGCTTGAATTTTGCGGTCACTTAAATGGAAGTACAGTAGTAGTGTTTGTCTTTAATATAAACCTTTTAACTGCATTTGTGTTCTTGTGGTACAAGGGTGTCATAGTTGAAAAGTTATGTATTCAGATCTTGGTATCATCTTCATTTTTTTCTTTTCTGTAATGGATATAATTGTCTTTTGCTACTGGCTCTTCAGAATGATTTCATGTTTAATGCACAGCCACTTGTAATTTGGGCTTCTTTTTCTTATATATCTCCAATTTTCCCTTTTACGTTTAAGTTGACAAATATTATAGGTCATATTGAAACGTTCTAAGATCTGATGTTCTTTTTCTTACCTTGTGATTTTTTCAGAGATTTTGCAACATATCACTGAAAGCAAATATATTTGGGATGCAGAAAGATGGGGTTGAATGACACCTCTTGGTTCTTAGACGCCTCTGATTTTCCGTCTGCATTGGTGTTATTCTGTTTTCTCCATAATAATTTCAAATTTGCAGCTCATGCGGCATTTAAGTTCTCGTGCCAGATGCACAATGAAGCTACAGTGCTTAAGCATCCTGTCGTGCTGAAGCACGGCCTTGTTGCAGACGGTTGAAAGCCGAAACAAGGCCTCCTGCTCGTGAAAAAAAAACGAACTAATCATATCAGCAGGAGAAGAATTGTTTATAGTTTAAGGTAGGATTGTTGGTTGAAAATGGAGAAGAAAGGAAATGTATTGATGCAGAAATATGAATTGGGGAGATTATTAGGTCAAGGCAACTTTGCTAAGGTTTATTACGGAAGGAATCTGAAAACGGGACAGGGTGTAGCTATTAAGGTAATTGATAAAGAGAAGGTTTTAAAGGCTGGATTGATAGAACAGACCAAACGAGAGATATCTATTATGGCACTGGTCAAACACCCACATGTTTTGCAGCTATACGAGGTCATGGCAACTAAGTCTAGGATTTACTTTGTGATTGAACATGCCAAAGGCGGGGAGCTTTTTAACAAGCTGGCAAAGGGGAGGCTCAAGGAAGATGTTGCTAGAAAGTTCTTTCAGCAACTGATCGCCGCTGTTGAATTTTGCCACAGCCGAGATGTTTATCACCGTGATCTCAAACCGGAAAATCTCCTGCTGGATGAGAACGGAAACCTAAAGGTCTCAGACTTTGGATTGAGTGCATTGGCTGAGTCTAAGCGGCAAGATGGCTTACTCCACACAACATGCGGTACGCCAGCATATGTTGCGCCCGAGGTGATTGGTAGAAAAGGATATGATGGTGCCAAAGCTGACATCTGGTCTTGTGGGGTGATCTTATTTGTCTTGTTGGCTGGTTATCTTCCATTCCATGACTCAAATCTTATGAATATGTATAGGAAGATAAGCAGGGCAGAATACAAATGCCCTAATTGGTTCCCACTAGAAGTGCGTAAACTTCTCTCTAGGATCCTTGACCCAAACGCTCATACAAGGATTTCAATAGCCAAAATTAAGGAAAGCTCCTGGTTTAAGAAAGGGTTGGAATCCAGACATGTGAGAACCAAACTAGTACAGAACCAAAATGTTAATGCAGATGGCAATGCTGTTTGCAGGTCGAGTTTGGAGAACAGCATCTCTTCCTCTGACACAAAGCTAGAGTTGGCAAAACCTATGAATCTTAATGCATTTGATATCATCTCTCTTTCAAGTGGTTTTGACTTGTCTGGTCTATTTATAAGAAATTATCAAAAGGAGGAACTGCAATTCACATCAGTGAAGCCTGCTGCGGTCATCATATCCAAGCTTGAGGAAGTTGGCAGGAATCTGAACCTAGAAATAAAGAAAAAAGAGGGTGGATTTTTGAGATTAGAGGGATCAAATTATGGAACTCTATGCATTGATGTGCAAATATTTGAAGTTACTGACTCCTATTACTTGGTTGAGCTGAGAAGGTCAGGTGGTGATGCGATCGAGTACCAAAATATGTTGACACAATCTATTAGACCAACACTTGAGGAAATTGTTTGGGCTTGGCAAGGTGTGCAATCTCATCATTAGTCAGTAGAATCACTAAAAAGGAGCTTCTTATTTCCAGATGCTCACTCTGTCAGTTTATCTTACTTTATATTAAGTAGTATCTAAGCTAATTCTAGTTCTGTCTGTTTGGTGTGCTAGTACTGATTGTCATTTTTCACTATGTATCTGCTTGTTTTCAGCACCTATATATCCAAGAAAGCATATTACTGCAAACTTCAATTTGTTTTCCTGGTCGTCGATTATTTTGTAGTTTCAGTTCATATATATTCTGCCTTATGCAATCTCCAAAAAATTCTGCAAGTATTGTTTTGGTCCATGATCTACTAGTCAAGACATCATAGTATAGTTAATGCTTTGGTCCATGATTTACTGGTTGGAGATTTTTTATTTAACTTTAACATGATACTAGTATTGTTTAGTTGGTTATCTTGCTTTAGGAATTGTTTCACAGAAAGAGAAACAAAACTTGAATTATGTTCTATGTTTATTTCTGGACTAATAAGATGGTGATATATGAAGTTCCTTCTGTTTTCTGGTGCATCCAACTGCTTGTTTTCCCTCCTTTCTAACATTTTACATTTCAATTTTTTTAGCTTACGTAGAAGTGCAAAATTCATTACTATTTATTAACTAATGCCAATAGATAATATAATAAAATCTCTAGCTCCAGCCTCCAACTTCAAGGTAACGTAAATGACATTTTTCATGCCTTCAAACCAGGTTCTTTGTATACTGTGATATTATGTTGAAGTGTATAATCAGCTAATCAAAAAGGTTAATTAAGCTATTAGAGAAATCATATTTTTTTTGGAGTAAATTTTATGGGTGGTCATTCAACTTTTTGTTCATTACCTAAAAGTTACTTTTTTTTTCTTTTGTTACGTAAAAGTCTTTCAACTTTGTGTTCATACCCAAAAGTCAATTTTCTTTCTTTTTTTACACAAAATTCATTTTACTATGCTCTAGTTATCACAATAATCACTTTGACCAGATTTTACAAATATTTCACCTGAAAAGTCTATTATGTCCTCCCATTTATGTAATATATTCGTACATTTAATTTTTTCTTATTATTAATTTTCAAGATATATTAGTAGCATTATTAAATTTGTTAGTAACATTACCATCAACAAATCTCAAGTTCACGTTCTTAATCATGATTAACGAAATATGTTTAATAAAAATTAAAAAAATCAAAGCTCATTGATTGATCAGCCAAGCCATTCCCATTAATTTAATAAATAAAAAATCCACATCTAGTAAAATGACACATTAGATTAATACTTTCAAATAAATAATATTAACAGACAAAGCTTTAAAAAATTTAATATTAAACACAAATATTCTTTGAAACTTTTTTTTAAGATTTTTATTGACTGTAAAAAATATAAGTTGTTAAAAAAAATCTGTTTTTATTATTTTAAATAAATATTAAAAAATAAATAATTTTTTTTATCAGTTTTATATTTAAAATATGTTTGTGTTTGAATATGATTAAACAAATTGAGTGCCATGAAATATATTAAATATATGGATATATTATAAAAATAATAAATAAAATAATTTAAAGTTATTTTAATTATAAGTAAAATACCTAGGTAAAAATATATTATATAGTATATAATATAGAAAGTATTACATTTAGGATTTATAATGTTAAGGATATAATAAACTTTGCTAGTAAAAATATTATAAAATTTGGCCAAGGTGACTTTTGTGAGAAATAGAGCAAAGTAAAATAATTTTTGTGTAACAAAAGAAAAAAAAGTGACTTTTGAGTAATGAACACAAAATTGAATAATTTTTATGTAACAAAAACAAAAAAAATAACTTTTATATTGTAACACCCCAATATTTTAAGTGAGGATATATTGGACATTTAGAAAATAATTTAAGTCCAAAACAAAAAGGAAAAAAATAAAATAAAAGAACAATTAATCTAATAAATCAAAAAAAAAAAAAAGGAAACCTAGTCAAACTAAAACTAAAAGGGGATTTGAGTCCTACACCTAGTAGGATTTTAACAAAATAAATAAATAAATAAATAAATAAATAAAGAAATAAAGCACACAAAAGGGTCGAAGCCCATTCTTTAACCAAAAAGGAAACGGAAACAAAGAAGAAGGAAAAAAACAAAAAGGGAAAAGGGGTGCTGCAAGAACAGAAGCAAACAAAAACAGAGAAAGAAAGAAAAGGAAAGAAAAAGAAGAAGAAGAGAGGAAGAAGAAGCCAAGGCTTCTGGAAAAAAAAAAAAAAAAAAAGAAAGCCAAGAGGGATCGTTTCAATAGCACCTCTGAACCCTAATATCTTTCGAGTTTCGAGCACTGCGGTAAATACCTAAACTCTTTATTTTAGTTATGTGGACAGATTCTTTAACAATTTNTTGATTGATCAGCCAAGCCATTCCCATTAATTTAATAAATAAAAAATCCACATCTAGTAAAATGACACATTAGATTAATACTTTCAAATAAATAATATTAACAGACAAAGCTTTAAAAAATTTAATATTAAACACAAATATTCTTTGAAACTTTTTTTTAAGATTTTTATTGACTGTAAAAAATATAAGTTGTTAAAAAAAATCTGTTTTTATTATTTTAAATAAATATTAAAAAATAAATAATTTTTTTTATCAGTTTTATATTTAAAATATGTTTGTGTTTGAATATGATTAAACAAATTGAGTGCCATGAAATATATTAAATATATGGATATATTATAAAAATAATAAATAAAATAATTTAAAGTTATTTTAATTATAAGTAAAATACCTAGGTAAAAATATATTATATAGTATATAATTTAGAAGGTATTACATAAATGAGAGGATTAATGTCAAGGACATAATAGACTTTTCAAGTAAAAGTATTATAAAATTTGGCCACGGTGACTTTTGTGATAAATAGAGCAAAGTAAAATAATTTTTATGTAACAAAAGAAAGAAAAATGATTTTTGGGTAATGAACACAGAGTTGAATGATTTTTACGTATCAAAACGAAGAAAAGTAACTTTTGCTTAATGAACACAAAGTTAAATAACCACCCGTAAAATTTACTCATTTTTTAATCAAATAACTATTAGAGGAATTATATTTTTTTATCTAATAACTATGTCTTCAACATGGCTTACTATACTATCACGTAGGATGAGTAGTAACTAGTAAGTACTTCACCTACTGTATATTTAAATTGTTGGATTCGTGTATGTAAAGAATAAAATAGATAAAGTAATAGTCAGAAGTTGCGTTTAAATTATAAATGATACTCTACTAGTTTAGGCTTAAGAGATAAGTAATACAAACAACAATGAATATACAGAAGCAAACTAAGTATGCGTGCAATATAATTAGACTTGGGTGCGACTAACAGTCAAAGTAGAGATAATGAAGTAATCTTCCATCCTTTCTAACCAGTGGATGAAGAGAAAGTGAGACAAATAAATAAATGAATGAGTAATGTAAGCTTTATCTAGGACCAGCTAGTCAATCATATTAACCAAAATCGAAAGATCAAAAGAAGACAAAGACCAAGACTAGCTCTGTGGAATAAAGGATGACATTTTTGTTTTCGGGCTATGGGTGCCATTTGCCAAATTATATAGTAATATTTGTGCAAGTTAATTATAAACAGAGATATATAGTATTTTCAGCCAAAGAAGATAAAAAGACAACAAGAGATATTTTCATTCGAAGAGTATTCCACTGAGCTATCTAAAATGGTCTAAAAGTATCAGAAACGAAAAAGAAAGACACTATTCTCGAGCTAATCCAATAATGCAGTGTATCTAAATATTTGATGAGGATATATAGTGTTAGTATAGGATTCTCTTATTATTACTACCAGTTGCTTTCTACTGAGTATTTGGTGCTTTACTAATGATTGACCAATATAGTCCACTGGGCTCAAGGGAAAGTATATATAAATGCCAGCAATTCAGCAAATTAAGGAGGGTATCCTCTCACTCAAAGATGATTGTGACACTACCCCAAAAGCCTATATATTCCCTTTACATACCCTTAGACTAAGGTCTCTTCTTGATATATACCTTGGCTGTTGGCACCTTGCTGCTTTTAATAAATTCTTCTATTTTTCTTTTTTCCAGTATAATTTTACCATATTATTCACTTTGCTGGTTCAATTAACTTGGATTTGGGGCAGATAGGTTTCTTTCTATCTTTTCTAACAGCAAAAGTTTGGTTCAACCAGAACTAGAAAAGGATGGGCTGTGCAGAGATGTGTTATGTTGTGAAAATTATTGGACCGTCCAACTCCTAATGGACACATATTTGTGGATATATATGGCTTTTGTCTACATAGACTTTGCTTTACCATATAAAAAGTAGTGTAGTTCTGGAAAGTGAAGTAACTTCACAAGATACATCTCAACCCTAAATTTCTTCTTTCTTTTTGTTTTTTCTTCAGTCGTGCAACGAGTAGGTGCCCGTCGCCATCCGACCCTCAGTTAGGGGTGAAGACTAGCGAAGCGGAAAAAGAAAGAGAAAATGAGCGACATCTTATTCTCTTCGCGAGAACTATTGTTGTTTGACTATAAATATGTATTTTTAGTACATTACTTACATTACATTTTAGTATTTTAATGATTAATTGCACGATGTTTGAGTTTAATTGTGTCGTTTTTATGTGTAGGATTGTTAAAGGATAAAAACGTGTGGAGATTGCACACAAGAATGTCGAAGATATATAAAAAAAGCACGAAAAGGCAAAAAATTAGACAAGTCCCTAAATTAGGCGCCAGGCCAGGCGACACGTGGATCCAGGCAAGGCAGATCGTGTGACAGAGCAGGTGAGGCGAGCCCAAACGCGAGCTACAAGCCAGGCCTTGCGAGCTCTGATGCCGGGTCCTTTTCCAGTCCGGGCATTATACGTTTTTCACTTGGATTTGGGCTTAGAAACTCCGACCCTAACCTGTTAATACCCCCTAAACGTAATTATTGAGGGATTGCTCAATTTTGAAGGTGAAAAGGCATAAAAACACAAACGGAGCACATAATTTGTCGATTCTTCCATCTTTCATCTAATATTCATAGCTTTTATGTGTAAAAATAATATTTTGATTATTAGCATGACTATGCATGGCTAGTTTTTCTCGTTCTGGGGTTATGGGTGCTACATGAATGTTTCCATTTGAAGTTTAAATTGACAATTTTGATTTTATCGTATTGGTTTGTTTATTTAATCATGTTCTTAATTATTTTGCTGCATAGCTAACAGTGAAATACTATCTACGAATCTAGAGTTGAACTCGAACGTAGGAACTCTAGATTGCATATAGGATTAAATAGAGTAAGTTCCTGAACCTGGGCATCGAGGAACGGGTTCGCGGTTAGGATAGACATATACCTAATTGCCTTGCTTGGTTGAAATACAGGAATTATAAATGCGTTCTTGCTAACCTTAATAATTTCATAGACATATAGGCATTAAGTTAACTTGGATAGGCGAGTAAGAACTCGACAGATTCTTACGAGTAACATTAACCATGTCAAGCAACAAATCAGATAAGTAAATTAGTCAGTTTAAGCAGAGAACACAACAAGATTGTTAGCTAACCTGTAACCCTGGAATATCTTCTCCTATTGGGTTTTATCCGAAATTACCTACGTGTTTCATTCGATCTCTAGTTTATTTAATTGTTTGATAGTTTCTTTGGTTGTTAATTAATCACCTACACATTTTGAGAAAAATCTCTTGAATAGATAATTCGGTTGAGTTTGGTCTAGTCAAGAGTTAATCATAAGTCTCCGTGCGAACGATACTTTACTCATTACTTTATTACTTGACGACCGTGTATATTGCGTGTACGTTTGGCCGCAACAATTTTTTGATCAAACCATAGTTAATTAGAAGTATTCTTGGGATCTTTACAAATGTTACTTAATATCTAGCTAGGTTTGATGCCCCCAGTCCTCTCGAATAGGGGTTGGGTGGAAGATGTTGAAATACACTTGTGGCAACTTGTACTTTAGTCTCACATCATATTTCACTAAACAATTAAGAAACACTCAACAAGAGTTAGGCATTGGCCACATAGGCTTTCGGCCCTTTACTTTCTAACTCAATTTGAGAGTAACTAACAATAGATCACATCAAAGCCTGAGGACCAGTCATAGTCCCCACTAAGACAAATCTACAAGTGTTGGGGTATAGGGACATTGAACCAATCCTGCTTAATTATAAGTATATATTTTATTAAAATAAATTCTCTCATCATTGGAACTGCATTTAGGTTTAAGTTGTATATTGGGGTTCAGCGACAGAACGTATGATTGAGTTTAAGAAATGCTTTGAAAATTTTGTCAAACGATAAGTCAAAAATTATACATAAACTAATTTAATCAGCTTATAAACTTACCTAAATACGCTTTAAAGAGTCACCATATATTCCGCAAATAATTTTTATGATAAAAAGTCATCATAATCAGTCGTCCTACATAGTAATCCATTACCACTTGATGGAGTAAAAGCTACAAAATCATTAAAATGAATTAGAGAACTTGTCTTTTGAGTTAGGAGAGGGAAAAACAATGATTATTGAGTTATTTTCCGATAATCAATAATAACAGTGAAAAGAAATATATCTGGAAATTGCAACAAATTATAACTCCTAACTTAGGCAGAATTTTTAATTTAACAATACTCTTGATCTACGTACGATCGACTTACAATAGACGAGTCCTTTTTGTGTAAGTTGAGGTGTTTTAAAGGGTAGCATCTCCTGATTTTGCATTTTAAAATAGTGATAGTATTTAGCATATATATAAAAGAGACTCGTATGCATTACGAATGCGTACTTGTAAATGAAATGGTTGATAGACAGCAAGCCTGCTGTAGGGGACTTAATTAGAGGAAAGCATGTGGAAAAGTAACAAATATATAACGTATTTACGTCAAAATCCAGGATATAGGTTCTCCAAAAAGCAAATAATTAAAATGATTAACAAAAAACCAACTGAACAAAACCAATGGTTCCATTGTATTTTTGTTATGATTATCCCACTCCTATGGACACCCATGTCGGCCACATACATTTCTTTTTCTATAAAAATAAAAATAAAATAATTTCTTATTTAAAGAAGCTCTCCACCTATGAAATATCCAGATTGTGTTTTCTTGGTGGTTCAAAACGAAAAGTGGGGAATTCTCTTGTTTCCGCACTTATGTCGAATTAGCACAACTCTTAACGTATATCAAATAATTAAGAGGATGTGGCATTTTGAGTGAAAGAGGACTAAAAGTTCCATCCCGTGGCCCTTACACTTCCCCAATAAAAGTTGAGTCACGGAGGTGGGAATGTTTGGAAAAAATAACCACAGATCGCAATAATTAGATCAATTGAGGCAGTCCCTTTGTACGATTTCCACCCTTAAGCACAAGTTATGAACTTGAATAGATATTAGCTAGTAAATTTTGCCACTTATGTCTCTACACAAAGTGCATGCGTTAATTGGTAAGCAAGGGTATTTTTGGGTCGAAAAACGAAACGGAGGACAAAGTTGTTCTATTTTGAAATAATTCATAAGCAAAATTGGTCATTTCCCCTTCTATATATAGTTAATTAGTTAGTAATACCGAAGAAATTTACTAGAATTAAATCAAATAGTCGCCCATCTAATCCTTTAAATAAAAAATAGCCGATGGATATATAATATATGTGTAATTCATGTATCATATGTGTATAACTGTGTATAATCAATGTATAATCTAAAATGAATCTAACCAGCTATTTGTGTAAAAATCCCTTCTCTTTGTGTATTTTTTGCGATTCACTCCTTATTTATTCGACAATTCATCTAGCTACATATTATGACATGTCATTAATGGTCGTTGCTCCTACTACTTAAGATGTAACAATGGAATCCGTTCTTAAACAGTCATGTCTTTATAAATAAAGAAGTTCCAACACGTCCGTTTTATGAGAAGTTACGTCCTTTTAAGTAACACAATTTCGTGAAAGAACATAATCTTGTTTAAAGATGCGAAGTCCTATGTCATGCATATTAATAGAGCTAGTCTTGTATATATCTTATCGACAAATCACCAATAAAAACTGAACTAATCATCAAATTCGTAAACTAGCGTATCAGAGGGCTCTACCTTCCTTTCACGAGTGAACCCGGACACGAGCCTACCTTAGTTGAACCAAAAAAGGAATACCGGCGTACCTACCATTACCAAACTACATTCTTTGTCTTAGGATTGATGAATCACATCAATCTAAAGCACAAGAATATAACCTGTCCATTTTTAATAAGAATAAGGCTCTTTTTTCATTTGTTGGTTTTAGCAGAGAGTGACGAATGTCAAATAGAGATAAGTGATCGATGAGTTAACTATAGACACAGATGGTGTTTTCAGCTGTCCTCTTCAGGAAGCAGAGAAGATAACAAGCGAATAGAGATATTTTCATTCAAAAGTATTAATTCCAGTGAGCCATCTCAAGTGGTTTATGATGCTGGGACAAATAACAGAAAGAAATTCTCTCAAGCTACGCTAATAATGCGTAATGCATCTAACTAGCTATTTCATGGGAGTTCCTTTTTTTCTTTTTCAGAAACAAGGTCGGTCCAATATAGAGCTGTGGGGTTGGGCCTTTACTTTCTAACTCAATATATAAGAGATCGTAACACTAGGCCCCGTCACAACCTGAGGACCATTATATTCATAGTACGTCCCCACCAAGTGAAATCTTAAAATTATAAGTCCAATGCACTTATGTCTTTACTCTTTAGTTTGAGTAAAGTAAATTCTGCCATCATTGGAACTGCATTAGTGTTTTTCCTTTTCTGTGTAAAGCTATCAGTGACAGACCTTATGATTGAGATCAAGAAAATACTTAGAAATTAATATTTTGCGCCGCCTACCATCATATACGCCTTTAAAAGAACAAACCAAAATGATCGTGGATTAATTTAAGGATTTGCTTGGAACCTAGCTATTACGAGTATTATGTATCTTAAGTACATTTCAATTATTTAAAAAGTGTTTGAGGCAAAAGTCCGGCTGAGGCATAGTAAAAACACACCGGGGCAATTTGAAAACAGTCAGCATTCAGGTGCTCATTCCTTCTGTTAAAGATGGCTTATATATATAGATACATATCCACTAACATCATATGATTATTATATGAGACATCACGACGGTATATACCAGATTTGGTGAACTTCTGGCCTTTATATATATATAATAATCCTCGTCGATGGAGAATTATATATAAGAGGACTCAGCCTCCCCTTGGATTTGATTAATTCCTCTTTGATGCAGTTGTTCAAGTAACAATTGTCAATTATTCATTAAACCAATTAGGCAATATAACATTCGACTCAATAGTACTAAACATGTCAACTTTTAAATTATATATATGCGTAAACTTTCTCCAAACTTGTCTCCTTCTCTGACTTATTAACGCGGTAGCATGTTTCGTTTTGAAGAGTTAAGAAAGAAAAAGAAAAAAAGTAGAACTACAATTTCCATTATAGGTTTTTTATTTTTTATTTTTTTTGTCTTACACTTACATATATGAAAAGATAACCAGTGAGTTATTTACGAAATACATGCATGTGGAAAATCTGGTGACACGTTCCACCTTTTCCTTTGACTATATATCCTATTGATCAAATTGAAAATTGTTGCTAAGCTAACTACTTCATTTTGTCTTGACAATGTATTTATAAAAGCTCACCACTGTCATCTTCCTCGTGTGAAACGAAAATAGCACATATATTTGCTGCAACTATCAACGTGGGAAAAAAAGATAGTCAAAAACATTGTGCAACTGCCGTGAAGAACTTGCCCAAGCTCATATCATTTAATTAAGATGCAACTAATACTATTGTTTCCAAGCATTTTTAATTACCTTGAACCAAAAAGTCAGCCGTACGGATTTGCAAATTGCATTAGCTATGCGTTTATATTGGACTAGCTTCTTTGAATAATTAATGCTCATTCGGCAGACAATTAATGGATAAAGATTCACACATTTCCTTAAAGAGGAGCATTTCTTCCAACCAAAAAGAGTATAACCAGAGGCGAAATGATAAAAGCGAGGTGAGAAAATGCATTGATTAACCATGATTAAATAATAATCCATAGTTAAAAAGACATATCTTGTATTGATTGCTGGTGTAAACTTTAGTATAGAGTAATTATGATATAGTAATCTGTAGCACAAGGCACAAGACTAGGAGGACGGACCTGGATTTCTGCTCCAACTTACGCTGCGGCTCTTGCGCTGGCTCGTGGGGGAATTGCGTCTTTGTGGGCTGTCACCCACATTTTGAGCACTGTGATTTGCGTAGTCAAACTAAGGCAATAAAATGCAAACAGACAAAGAGAGAGATTCCATGGGATAAACTTGCCAAGTAATCAAATAATATGAACATAGTTAAGTCAATATTTCACCCACCACACCACTTTTATATTTCCTATTCTCTGTTTTATCTCGACAAGATATATTGACTTACAGAACAACTTCTCTACTCCACCTTTCCTGTCCTTCTTATATTAATAATTATTATATTTCTAATTAAAATGAGCTCTTTTATGATTTTAAGGATCATCTTCGTGTCATGCCTGTCGTATTTTTACCCAAAAAATGCCAAAAAATAGGAAACCTACTAGTTAATCTCAGATCCGTCTATGCAATTTCTTTCAGTTATACAAGAAATTGGTTCATAAATTCAGTGCTCGAAAATTATTATATAATATTTTTTCTTTTATTTTTCACAAAGAAGCATTAGTGGTTTTCAGGATCATGGGGTCAATTGAGTAAATCCTAATTCCAGGTTTTGACCTTTAAAAAGAAAAAAAAACCTTTGAGATTCTTTTACACTAAAACAAGCTACCCCACCTCTTCCATCTGCAGCCGAATCTCTCTCTAACTCTTTTATTCCCAACTCGAACTTCTCCTCGTTCCTCCTCCCTGCAAAAAGACAAACTGTAACCTCTAACAGAACTTTATACTAATAAACTTAAAAACATAATAATCCAGAAAATATTCCCATTAATTGAATGATTAGAATATTATAAAAACGTGTCATCGTCATATATAAAGAGGGTAAACCGGCCTTTATGATCCAAAAAAGTTGAAGCCCCTATACTCCCACCTTTCAATCTTTTCACACACTCAAACTTTCAGACCCCCATGGACGTGGAGTCTGGGACACCACAGCCACCTCTTCCACCGCCGCAGTCGAGCGGTAGACAATCTCCGTTGACCCGTCTCAATGAATACGTGGCAGAAAGCCGAGTCGGCAAGCGTTTCAAGCTGAAGCAACGTAACACCACCTTCACCACTGAGCTTCGTGCTGGCACCACAACGTTCCTTACCATGGCGTATATCTTAGCCGTTAACGCTTCTATTCTCTCTGATTCCGGCGGTACTTGTTCTGTTTCTGACTGTATTCAGTTATGCTCCGATCCCACTGTCCCGCCGATTAACTGCACTGGTATCCCTAATCTCCAACTCATAACTCCAGATGCTTCCTGTAAATTTGAACCCGTTAACCCGGGTTATTCCGCCTGCCTTGATAGAACCCGGAAAGATTTGATTGTAGCAACTGTCGCTTCTTCTCTCATGGGGTGTCTAATTATGGGAGTGTTTGGGAATTTGCCTTTAGCGTTAGCTCCTGGAATGGGCATTAATGCTTACTTCGCGTACACTGTTGTTGGGTTTCATGGTTCTGGAAATGTTTCCTATCAAAGCGCATTAGCTGCAGTTTTCATCGAAGGAGTTTTATTTTTACTCATTTCAGCTATCGGTTTACGGACCAAGTTAGCTAAACTGATTCCTAAACCAGTTCGAATCTCCTCCGGCGCCGGTATTGGGCTTTTTCTCGCTTTCATTGGGCTACAGAACAACCAGGGTATTGGACTCGTTGGATACAGCCCATCAACACTCGTCACACTTGCAGGCTGCCCGCGGTCATCTCGGGCAGGAGTAGCTCCGGTAATGGCCGCCGTTAACGGCACCATGACTCTCATCCCTGGGGGCTCCGTTTCCGGTGATATCTTATGTTTGCATGATCGCATGGAAAGTCCAACGCTTTGGCTCGGAATTATTGGATTTGTCATAATATCGTATTGTTTGTCTAAAAACATTAAAGGTGCAATGATTTATGGCATCATCTTCGTCACAGCGATTTCGTGGTTCAGAAACACAAAAGTCACCGCTTTTCCAAATACTCCGGCGGGGAATTCCGCGTACGAATATTTCAAACAAGTCGTTGATGTTCACAAAATTGAGAGCACAGCTGGGGCTTTGAGTTTTAAAGGCATAGGTAAAGGTCATTTCTGGGAAGCTTTGATAACTTTCTTATATGTAGATATATTGTCTACCACCGGAACTTTGTATTCAATGGCGCACTTCGCCGGTTTCGCCGATGAAAACGGGAATTTCGAGGGACAATATTTTGCCTTCTTGTCAGACGCATCATCGATCGTTATAGGATCACTGTTAGGGACGTCACCAGTAACGACGTTTATCGAATCGTCAACGGGTATAAAGGAAGGTGGTAGGACAGGGATGACGGCGTTAACGGCGGCGGGGTATTTTTTTCTGGCGTTTTTCTTCACGCCGTTATTAGCCTCGATACCGGCGTGGGCAGTTGGGCCGCCGTTAATAGTAGTGGGAGTGATGATGATGAAGTCTGTGGTGGAAGTGGAGTGGGATGACATGAGGCAAGCAATACCGGCGTTTGTGACGTTGATTTTGACGCCGTTAACTTATTCAATTGCGTATGGTTTGATCGGCGGAATTGGGACTTACATTGTTTTGAATTTGGGGGATTGGTGTATGGGGTTGTTGAGGAAATTTGGGATAATTAAGGGGTCGAGAAGTAATATCGCTGTTTTGGATAATGGGGTTAAAGAGATTAGAAATATTTAATTGTGTAAAGCATATTTGAGTTGATTGATTAGAGATAGACTTATATATTGTCTTTTTGCAGTTTCCTTTTGTATGGTAGTGGCTTTTTAGAGTGCCCGAATTTCTATTTCAATTTTTAGAATAGATAGAAGAAACTTTTAAAGATTCAAAAATGTGTAAACATTTTACAGGAATTTACCACTCCATTAATAGGAAAATACCTTTGTAAAGTTGGTAATCAATTCTCGACTTTGGGAACATTATATCTGAAACCTCCTTATTGACAAGACATGAGTAGTGATTCGATGGTTAAATATGGTACCATAGTGTCCTCAAGCATTTCATCTTTGACTTACTAGACTAGTAATTATCAGGATGAGATTTATCTTCTTTATTTAAAGGGAAAAGGAAGAAAAAAGATAAATGAGAAAGGAAGGTATGATTACTCTGGATATTATATTAGAAATCACTATTCGATATCTTTTGATCCATCTTAGAACATCAGATCAATTGACCTGAAGACAGGATATGATTGAGTACTCACATGTATTCACCATATAATTTTGCTATACCATGTGCCAACATTTGACTTCTAATTATTATTTACTAGAAGGTCTAAACCTCTAAACATAACGATTGGATCTTAAGTGTTTGAGATATAAAATGTCTTATAGTGAATGTATAAAATATAAAGGTGTGAAAAAGAGTTTTAAATGACTCCACTAATTACTTTTAAATTTATTTGAACACTCATTCTTTGCAAATCAGACAATGAACAAAACATATTTCCACTCAATGGTATTTCTTTGAACTTGGAAAAAGAGTAAAATTAAGTTGAAATTGAAAGAAAAACAATTTCTTTTTTGGTCAGTGAAGATATTATATATACATTCAACCTTCTCTGTAACAGCCTCGTTTGTTCCGATATTTTATTACTTTTATAGTGAATGACTGTTATACACCTATAACAGCATTTGATGCTTAGATATTTCTTGGCTGTTATAAATAAAAATTATCTAAAAATAAATTATCTTTCATTTTTTAATGTTGCATATAAAATATAAGAAAATTATTCAAATTTAAAATCTCAAAAAATATGCATATTTAACTAGTTAAATATTGAAGAAAGCAAATACATTATTAATTCGTAACAAAACGTATAAATATTTTAAACTCTAAGGCGCACATTTTAAAGCTACCTAGAAAAATATAATTTTTTAAGATTGACGGAAGAACTTTGTAATTGTAGCTTGTTCCGTATATTTCATTCTCTTACTAGCGATATAATGTTTGAATTGGCGCGTGTCCGAATTTTCAGCAAAAAGTATCCGATAACTTTCCCTTGAAGATAATCTAAGAGCTTAACAGTTAAATCTTCTATCTAAATATTTTTTGAAATTTGTCCAATAGAAAAGATATCATGTGCAAATCTTCAAATCTTATATCATATGCAAGATATAAACTTTGTTCAATGAAAAAGATTGTGTGCATATTTTTAGAATTACTATTAGTAATCTTAAAGATTCTATATGGATGTTATAGAGGGGTAATTTTACAAAAAGCGTTCTGCTATAAATATGGTTGTTGATGTTATAGGTAAAAAGAGGTAAGATATAACTTAAAAAATTATTTCTGAGAAAAACTTGGCTTTTATAGTGAATGGACATTATATAGGGATGCTGTTATAGAGAGGTCTGACTGTATATTAGCTAACTAACTTAACTGTCTGTTAAAGTAGTGATATGTGGAGAAATATCAACATCCACAAAAAGAGAGTAGTCTATTAATACATTAGAAATATTACAACTCGTTGTCTTCCTTTCAAAAATAGTTCCTAAGATGTCTGTCCATAGTGCTTCATTGACAAACATCAAAGGAACTACCAAAAAGTTTGTTCTTGTTCCTATCATCTTCCCTGCTTCCTTTGCTAGCTTGTCTGCCACCCTATTGGCCTCTTTGTAGTTGTGACTTGCTTGTGAATGTCCCAGTACTGTTAGGAGTGACCTGCATTCACATATTATAGCATCATAAATCATATTGCCTTTGTTGATACAATGTATTACCTCAATTGAGTCTAGATTAACTTCCAAAGGTATAAGATTGTTTGAGACTGCCATACTTAATCTCTGCATAAGAGCTGTCAGTTCATAATGGAGAGTATTGGTGTAGTTAATTTTCCCCATGAATCCCATTACCCAATCCCATAAACTTTATTTAGAAAAAGTTAGTGATAGTTGATGGTTTGTGAGTGGAAATAACTATTTCACTTGTATACATATAAATCAATATTTCAACATGTCATTTAAAGTTAAACATTGTAATTTAGTCTTTGCTAATTCTTATAATCAAATTTGTATTGACGGATACTAAAGTTCAGTAAAATAATTGATCTTTAATCCCAAACGGGCAAAAATATGAACGTCTAGTTTCCTTTCAACAGCTCTATAATTAAGGGAGCATGAAGCAGTTGCTAAACGGGAAAGTTGAAATAAGGTACCCATCTGTTCGTAGGTTGTGTGGAACAATACATTGGATCATGGGTCGTCATGTCGTAATTCAATAAACGTGGTTTGGTACTTTGTCAGAGAATTAGGTGATAAAAGTAAATTGAAGGTCAACCTATATATGTTAAGAAAGCGACATCCAGTAGATAAATGAGCAATTTAGTTTTGGCTCAGATATTTACTTTTTTACCAAAATCTAGTTCAAATGTAACGTTCAATGTGGAGCCTTTCTTTTTTTTCTTGTGACAAACCATCAACTCCACTTCCAGTTGGAGCAATTAGATATCCAATGATCAATCTTTTCGAAACCAAAAATTGATATTCTTTCTTAACGGCCAGCTCTTTAAATTTGCAGTATATTTATAAGAGAAAATGATTAAATTTGTTCGTGTATAAGAGGGTTGAGTTGGTCTTAAATGTAACAAAGACATTGTAAGAACTTTACTTTTATGAATATCAAAGTGGTGCCGCTTCAATTTAGTTGCATACCGATTTGCTTCTTTGCCCAAAAAGGAAATTGGTGAAAAATTCATAGTCATATTTTTTGTGCACGTTATTAATTTTGTATCTTTCCAGGTCATATTCATATAATAAAAGAATACTCTTTTTAATTATAAGAGAAATGCACATATGTCCTAGTTAGCAGGATGAGAGATTGGTCTTGATGGGTACGAGGAGGGGTAGAGATCTGTCAAAGAAGTCTTAGGGGAGGTGATCATCAGACGGGACATGACGCAACTAGAGCTGATTGAGGACATGCTTGATAGGAGGGTGTGGAGGTCAAAGATTAGGATAAAAGGTTAGTAAGTAATCGAGCATTTTTCTTTGTCTTCCTAAGTTCGATGATATCAGTGTTAGTATGATATCGTTTTATTCTTAGATTGCTATTACTATCTATCTTTTTATTGTTATCCTGGCTTCGATTTTCCTAATACCCTGTGTTGTTACTCCTTGTTTCATTGCTTCTTTCATCTTTTCTTTAGCTGGGGTATATCGGAAACAGTTTTTTTGCGCTTCTAGAATAAAGGTAAGGCTCATATATCATACTCTCCCCAGACTCCACTTGTGAGAATCCACTAGATTTGTCGATGTTGTTGGTATCTTTTTCACTGTATCTTTGGCGGCATTCGATTAAAAGACCCTTTCCTTCATTTATTTCCCTTTCATTTTTTAATCTCAACATATTTACATCGCTTTACACATTATTAAGGAACATATATAGCAACAGCAAAAAGTTATGGATTAAAATGCGCCAATTAAATTAAAGGTAAGAGACAAATTAAGTTGATCGCGACATGCAGGTAGAACAACTAATGAAAGTTTAAGAGTAAAATGTGAACGAAAGCACAAAGCACCCAAGCCAGTTAGCACTAAAAAAACTGTGGAAAAAGAAGTTACACTACAACGCTTAAATCACTCACATTACTATGAGGTGAATGGAAATATGAAAAAATGAACTTTTGAAAATTATACAATTTATAAACAAAAATAAGACAAAATCCCCTTTTTCTTTCAAACTGATTTTAGTTTATTCATATTCTAATAAGCCAGAAGGTTTCATGTGATCCATTTGTTGATTAAACAAATATTAAGCAGTTTTTTAGATTCTTGATTTTATATTCACACAAAGTCCAGTTAACATGCAATTCACGGAAAAGTTAGTTAACTTAATTTGGTTCCACCAACAAGAACCTCTAAAGAGGAAAAAACCAATCATGTTTTATTACAATAAATAAAGGAACTTCATTAAGAAAATCATAGAAAAGCAGTGGCTAAAGGTGGTGGTGGGGGTTGTTATTAGCAAAAAACAAATCCATGTGAAAAAGCGAAAGCTCCAGCAGCTGCGAGGAAGATGTGTTATAAATGCAAGTCGCTTTCCCATACCTTATAATAGCTCCGGAACATTATAGCATATGATTTATTTGAATTTAGTATTTTCGACGTGAAATATAAATTTATATGTAAAAATTTTACGATTACAATAAATAACAAGTATTGAATTTTTCATAATAAATTAAATATAACTTTAAAAATTAAATTCATAAATTTTAAATTTTAAATCCATCTCTGAATGGACCCGCACGGATGAAATACAAATTTTGGTGAAGTAGGCCTATGTCCATTTATATTTTCAAATGCATACTGTCCCATTTAATAGAAACTCATCTTCAGAGGGTCCATTTAGTTCGTTACTTCAACTAGGTCCTTGAAATCAGGAAGCTTAGTTCTTCGCACGATTGCTACATTTTAATAAGTTAAAGTTGCCCCGGCTAAATGTAACGATCCGATCAATCATTTTGAGAATTAAAGTCTCCTTCGGCGGCATAAGGTCTCAAGCAGTTTCCTAATGTGTATTATGACCTGCGTGTGTGGTCGAGATTGTTTTTCAGATGATTTGGGGTTAAATTGAAAGAACAATTCCTATTTTGAAGTTTAAATGAAAAGAGTTGATCGGAGTTTGACTTTTGAGCAAATGACTCCGGAATGGAAATTTTATGGTTCCAATAGTTTCGTATGGTGATTTTGGACTTAGGCGTGTGTCTGGATTTGGATTTGAAGGTCTGTAGGGTAATTTGAAGCATTTCGGCGAAACGAAAAGTTGGAGTTTTTGGAAGGACCGAGAGTTGACTTTGGTGATATTGGGTTCAGAATGTGATTCGGAGAGTTGTTAGCTCCGTTATGTCATTTGGAACTCGCATGTAAAATTTGACGTCGTTCCAGGTTGATTTGATGTGTTTCGGCATGGGTTTTAGAAGTTGGAATATTTGAAATTTCATAAGTTCGATTCATGGTGCGATTCGTAGTTCCGATGTTGTTTGATGTGATTTGAGACCTCGAACGGGTCCGTATTAAGTTGAAACTTGTTGGTATGCTTGGACGGGTACCGGGGCCCCCGGGTGTGTTTCGAACGAGTTTCGGATGATTTTCATGCTTGTGATCAGGTTTGGTTCTGGTGCTTCGCACCTGCAACGTTTTGGAGCGCAGGTGCAGCTCTGCTTCTGTGTGAGCCTGGTCGCTTCTGCGATCATACTGGCTTGGGAGCTCGCTCGCTTCTGCGTAGGTTAGCACGCAGGTGCGAAGGCCACTTTTGCTGTCCAGCGATCGCACATGCGAAGTGGTTTGCTTCTGCGCTCCTTTTGGCGCTTTTACGGTGTCGCTGGTGCGGCTATATTTTCCGCAGATGCGGACCTAGGCCTGGTAAGTTGAGTTCGCAGATGTGAACGTTTGCTCGCAAATGCGAGGCCACAGGTGCGATTTTCCTGCTCGCAAATGCGAAGGGCGCTGGGCAGAACACTTATATGTCGAGGGTTTGATATTTTTAACAAATTTTGAATTGTAGACCTCGATTTTGGGAGATTTTTCATGGGTTTTTCAAGAAACTCACTGGGGTAAGTGTTCTCTACCCGAATGTTGTTATATTTTATGAACCCATTTCTATTTTCATCATTTAATTAGTGAATTAAGTTGGAAAATTGAATTTTTTTTAAAAGTATTTCAAAATGTAAAATGATTATTTGAAGGACGAATTGATGTCAAAAATTTATAATTTTGGTATGGTTGTACTTGTATCAGAATGAGTGTTCGGGTTTTGTAAATTTTATCGGGTTCCAAGGTGCGGGCCTGGGGTTCGACTTTTGGGTTGATTTTTTTAAGTTTTTGTTAAAGATTGAGGCCTTATTATCCAGAATTATTTTCTATAAGTTTTATTTATGAATTGAAGTTATTGTGGTTAGATTTGAGCCGTCCGGAGGGTGCTTCACTCGAGAATGTCATTTTAGAGTATCAATCTTGTTTCTTTGAGGTAAGTATCTTGCCTAACTTAGTGTGGGGGAACTACCCCTTAGGATTTGAGTCTTTTGGTGCTAATTATGTCATGTGAAGCCCGTGTACGCGAGGTGACGAGTACGTGCTCAGGCTTAGTTGCGGAAATTTGATCGTTTAGGGCTCTTAGGTTCTTATATTCATTAGATATGAAGTTGCTTTGTTATGTTGAACCCCCCATTTACTAGTTTCACCTCTACGTGTCTTAATTGGAATAAGTTGCTTCATGATTCACTCTTATTGCCTATTTGACTTTTATGTGCCTTAACTGAAGTTGTTGCCTCTTCTATTGCCATGCTATCCTTCCCTAATTCCTTATCCTTAATGGAATTTGTTGTATCTCTTCGTAATTGCTCAACCCTAATTGAAGTTTAGTTATCCTTTATCGTAGTTGCCTCATCCTTATTTGGAATTATTGACTCATGTTATCTCCCTTGTTGTTGAATTGTACTTTTGTGAAATCATTTATTACATATTATTTCTCCCTTGTTGAGCTATTCTTATTGAGACTAATATTCCCTATTGTGTTTATTCTTTGTGAGCTCGTTCTACCGCTTCTTTGTGATCCAAAGCTCTTGAGTTGATTTACTTATCGTATTCTCGTGTTAGTGTTGTTATTGTCGCTGTTGTACTCAGTTGTAGAGCCGAGGGCTATGCACGGTTGTGGTATTGACAATGTCTAGAGGAAATATGTGGAATATGGGCACATGTTGTGAAAATCATTCTATTGTGATTTTATATTTTTGGCACGCGTTATTGTTGGGAGGATTTGTTGGGGTGTTTGCATGAGGTTTCTGCCGTGCCATTATTACTATTGATATTTGCACATGCAACGTGACAAGGCGATCTATATATGTGAGTTTGCACATGTGGAGAGACAAGGTGGGAATATTATTATGTGCGTGCGGAGAGGCAAGGCGGGCATTTACTTTATTATTGCGCACGTGACGAGACAAGGTGGGCTATGTCGTAGATTGATTTGTGATGACTTGGAATGGCCTGGGGGCATTGTTGATATTTGTGTAGTGGCGTGCCTATCTTGTGTGAGTTTTACCTTGTGCAAATTATGGAAATCGTTTCTTATATCCCGTGCATTTCTTCTACTCTTAATCTTTGGCTTGATCTGTGCTAGAACACTTGCACAAGTATACACGTAATTAATCACCCCTATCGGTTTAAGAGGTGGATCCTGATGTTATTGATCATTCATACATACCCTCATCTACTTGCCTTCTACGTAAGAATTGTTCTATTGGCAAGTGCGTCGTCCGTGCAGTTACCGGTTGTAATGATGGCAGAAGATGCTAAGTAATTAGGGTTCACAAATTGAGAACCGTGAATTGTGAATATTTTTGAGGTTTGGTACCTCGTGGGGATTATTGGATAAACCTGGTGTGAAAGCGGTTATTCTTATCGAGTTGCTACTTGTCTCTCCTTTATTTGTTTTTCACCGGATTTAAACTGTGTCTAGCTTACTCTACTGTGTTATTACTTGTGGTGGCCCGCTGCTAATTGTTGCTTCTATTTCCTATTGCAAGCACCATATTATTATTGTCATTATGCATAGTTCTGTAGAGATATCGTACTCTGTTAGTTCTATACCTATACTTGTTCAGGTTATCTAGTCCAGTAGGTGTCTTCACTCTCCCTCGTCACTACTCAATTGAGGTTAGTCATGATACTTATTGGGTCCGCTGTGTTGTACTCATAGTACGCTTCTGCACGTTTTTGTGCAGATCCGGGTAATACAGATTCAGTCGATCGCTAGCTAGCTGTACGGATATTGCTGTGGAGACTCAAGGTAAACTTGATGCTGCGTTCACAGGCCTCAGAATCACCTTCTGTTATTGTACTTGCACTGTTTTATCTCTATTTCGAAACAGTTGTATATAGAGGTTCTTTTTTATTGTAGTAAATTCGATAGAGCTTATGACTTGTACTACCGATTTTGGGAATTGAAATTGTGTATAAGATTTTTATCTCATATTCTTTGTTGATGGTTGATTTCTTCTATTAATCTAGTAAGTATTAGGCTTACTTAGTCTTAGAGATTATGTGCCGTCACGATATCCTACGGAGAAAAACTGAGATCGTGACACTAAACTATCACGACATAATTAATTAAATTCCTCATTAGATGTCAAAGTACACCCTTCCTACACTGTGGAGGTCGCATCTTACGCAGTTCACAACTTTCGAAATCTTCGATTCTACCATGGTCGAGTTGCCTTACTTATCTGTTAGATCCTTTTTAATTCTTTCTCTTTTTTTTTTTGTGTGTGGCTGAAGTAGGAAGCCCCCCTAAACTAATCAATATTTTCGATTTAAACATCTCAATTGAGGCCCTGACCTGTTGACCACTTTTCTGTGCAGCATATGCCTATTAGACACGAGCACTAACATGACATAAAGTGTGAGTCTTACATATATCTTGAGCACGTGAGGTGTTAGAGGATTGCTGAAACAGAATTTCTGGTTGTTGTTATTATTAATGTTGTGTGACGCTAATTCTCGAGAGAGCGAATAGATTAAGCACTTGTAATGCAATAAAGTTGGTCCATAATAATCGATTAATTAAAACAACCTAGTGTGGCAAGAAATTGCTAAAGTCCAAGTCTTAGTAGTTTAATTATGATTAACAAGTCAAAATTGACTCCTAACAAGTTGCTGAATTTTCATCTTTCGCAGGTATTTTTCTACCCAATAAAGAGTTACTAGTTATAGCGCATAGGAATAAGCATCGCCTCTCGATCCAATTCTTTTATTAGGAGCAAGGATAGGTTCTGGGGTACATGAAATACTAAATTAAAACCTAAGGAAGCTAGACGTAGTTTGTAGCCCATGACATAGCTCATGATGTTTGCACGAAAGTGGGGGTAATTCATCACATCATTTGCCTTCAGCATTCAGTTCTCCAACTGCTCATACCTTCTTTACTTACAGAGTTATTAATGCAGAAGCGGACGGGACTTACAATTGCATTGAGCTTACTCGATCCTTACATTTAATGCCTTATCCATATTACTCCTATCTACAAATCCTTTTTTTTTTTCTTTTTCTTTTTATCTGAAAAACAGCAATAATTTAGTACTTTGAAGTTTGAACTAGCTCTCTTCGAATCAACTAATGCCTCTTTATTGTACTCTTCATATGTTGATTGATACCTTCTCTTTTTCTTTATACTTTTTATTCCCGCGAAGTGGGAAAAGAGAATCAAAATAAGAGCTGGAGGCATGCATATATACACCTGTATTTCACGCATATAATCTTGCCATCGTAATGGGTTTCTATGTTCTAAAGCCATATAATGCATGGAATATGACAAATGGACGTTTGATCTTTATACCTAGATACCATACTCTTATCATTGTACTTTTCGCTTCTTTTTTCCTTCCTTTTTTCATGTGAGTGGTGAAGAATGGGAGTTGAAGGTAAGCAAGAATCTAATTATGAGCTCTAATAGAGATTAAGAACAACTTTTATGCCATATTATCCACAAGGTCTATGAAGATTCTTTGTTATACTAGAATTTTCTTGAGGAGCATTCAACTTAGAGGAAGAGAAGTTGGTGAGAGAATCAATTCTTTGTTGGTTGTTGATGTGGCAGAGTCACGTACATACATAAATCATAAAGCTTAGCGTTATGATATGTCAATTCTTCTCTATAAAGAAGGAAAACAAAGGAATAAACATCCAAAGGATAATTCCCATTATGAATCAATATTATGACGTTTGTCTCCCAACACGTAAGTAACACATTTCAAGCTGTTGGCTTGCCAGGTGACCTAATCATGAGACATCATTGGGCTAAACGAGTAACAAATTAATGATGAAAACACCTACGAGCTGAGGTGAACAACTGCTTCTTTGGCTACAAATCATAATTAAGACACGTAAATTGAAATGAAGAAAGTAATAAATATTAATACGAGTACAGAAAATAAAGTCGTAACCACCTAGTCCCGTTCCCAAACTACTAAAAAGTTGAATTTTGTTACAATATTTCAACACTATTATGCAAAATCCTGTGTACTTCCCTAGTTATACAGTTCAAAATTTTTAATTAGCTTTATAACTTTAAAATAAAAAGAAGTGTTTCAACTTGAAAATGTACGGTAAGTTTTTCTTTAATAGTTACTGTGTAGATAAGGTTGGGTGTTCAGGCAGTTTGGATTGGATATGAAAATTTCGGTTTGAATTTTTGATTTTCGGATTGAAGAAATGACATCCAGATAAGCTCGGATTGGATCGGATTTTTAAAGTTCGATTTCGAATTAATCGGTTTGGATATTTTGTATTTTCGGGTTTGAGCTTGTAAATTGAGATATTTCTTCTTTTGCAAAAATTTATATCCAAATGAAGTACTCATATAAAGTATTCAAGTAATGAAATTATTATCTAGAAAATACAACAAGAGACATTAATACAACCGATAAGAAGTAACAATAACTATGTCCGAGTAGAAAGCATTCTGAGAGTAACTTAGTAATTAATATTGAATATATGAGATAATATCTAATGGGTAGAGTATTTGTTAAAGGTGTCAAATGAATAGAAAGCTAGCTGGCACTTAGCTAGCAAGAGTTTATTAGATTAATTGCTAATTATGCAACTAGAAGTTAGTTAGAGTCAGTTGGTTTTATATATATATATATATATATATATATATATATGTGTGTGTGTGTGTGTGTGTGTGTGTGTGTATAGGCGGTTATTATTCAATAGAAAAGTGAAAATATTTCCTCATCTTCTCTTTGCCTCTCTAAGCTCCAATCTCTCTTAGCTCAATTTAGAAGCATCCATGGTAGATCTTTGACATAGTATCAGAGCTTTGTGCGATCATTACTCTCGTCTAATCCTTCTCTGAGTTCATATGAACGAAACTTCATCTCCTTCCATCGAGAAGATCGAATTGACAATGGCGATGGAGAAAATTGACCACGCTCATCCTCTGTTAGTGCATCCCTCAGATACTCCAAGCTCCGTGTTGATTCCAATCCAATTCAGTGGATATGAGAATTACGGATTATGGCAGAGATTGATGAGAATTGCACTTCAGGCCAAATGAAAGCTAGGGTTCGTCAATGGCACATGCACTAAGGATAAGTTTAGGTCAGAGCTGCATGAAGACTGGGAGACTTGTAATGCGATTGTGCTCTAGTGGATTATGAACACAGTATCTCCAGATTTACTTAGTGGAATCATGTATGCTTCTAATGCTCACCTAGTATGGAAAGATCTAATGGAGAGGTTTGATAAGGTGAATAGAATGAGGATTTTTCAATTGCATAGAGAAATTGCTACAATTTCCCAAGGAACAGATTCAGTGTCCATGTATTTTACAAAATTGAAAGAGCTCTGGGTTGAGTATGATACAATGGTACGCTCAACAAATTCGAAGGAGTATGCAGATCATCCTCAGCGGCAGAGGCTACTACAATTTCTAAGTGGACTAAATGATTCCTATGCTCAAGCTAGAAGGCAGATTCTGATGAAATCAGTGGAATCTACTTTGAATCAGGCTTATGCTCTAATTGTTGAGGATGATTGTAATGACCCGACCGGTCATTTTGAGCTCTAGCGCGTTGTTCGGCAGTTTAAGGTCTTGAGTAGTTTCACTTGATGTATTACGGCTTGTACGTGTGGTCGGAATCGGATTTTGGGAAGTTCAAAGTTGATTCGGATGGAAAATTCTAATTTCGGAAGCTTTAAGTTGGAAGAATTGACTAAGGTTTGACTTTTGAATAAACGACCTCAGAATCGGGATTTGAAGGTTCCAATAGGTTCGTATGATGATTTCGGACTTGAGCATATGTTCGGGTTGAGTATCGGGTCACCAGGGAGCATTTCAGCGCTTATTGTGGAAAGTTGGCATTTTGAAGGTTTTAGAATTTCCTAAGTTTGGTTTGAGGTGGACTTGGATGTTATCGATGTCCATTTGAGATTCCGAGCCTTGGAATAGGTTCGTGTCATGATTTGTGACTTGTACATAAAGTTTGGTATCATTCCGAAATTTTTTAAGTATGAATCAGACGCATTCGTCGAAGTTTGAAAGTTTAAAGAAAGGTTCGATCGTCGATTCAGAGTTTTGATGATGTTTGATGTGACTTGTGGTCTCGAGCAGGTACGTGTTATGTTATGGAACTTGTTGGTAAGTTCGGACGCGGTCCCGATGGCCTCGGGTGTGTTTCAAAAGAGTCGCAGATCACTTTGGAGCTTTGTTGTATTATTGAAGGGCCTGAGTACTGGTGCAATCGCACCTGCGGAAAAAGGGCCGCAGATGCGACGCCGCAGAAGCAGCCAGGCAAGTGCAAGAGCGGATTTTAGTTGGGTAGTACTGCGACCGAAGATGCGGTCGTTTCGCCACAGAAGTGGAACCGCACCTGTGGAGAGGGGGGGGGGGCAG
>MCJB01034759.1:2700-33357 GCA_002018475.1 Nicotiana obtusifolia | reverse complement strand
AGTTTTTGCAAAACTCAGCAAGATTAGTTGGATCGTTCTATTTATTTAGTCGTTGTTGATCTTCATTTGATAGTTTAGCAATGCTCGTTCAATTTCTATTTTGTGCAATACTTCATGATTTCAGTTGTTCACTATTAGTCTACATAAACCATATTATGTTAATCTAGTTTGCTTAAAGCTCAATTTAGTTACAATCAAAATCTTGTTGTTGCTTTGTCAATTTCATGATTGGATTGGATTTGAGTATTTGAGTTTTGTATTGATAATAGCTGAAATTAATGAAGGAATAGTACAAGTTTGGTTCCTTTGTTCAAATACTTTTGGAGTACAAAACTCCAAAAAGTCTGTCATTGTTTGTAAAAATACTATCTTTTATACAGATTTTGAACCAAAAGACTGTCTTTTGAATATTTTGAGCAGACTTTTGGTAAAAATACTATCTTTTAAACAGATTGTGAACCAAAAATCTGTCTTTTGAATAGTTAGAGCAGACTTTTGACGATTTCAATCATCAAGTACTTGGTTTTTCTCCTATAAAATACACACACTCTATCACAAAAAAATGGAGATTCTAGATATTTTTTTACACTCTAATAAAAGACATATCTTTTGAGAAAGATCAGCAACTGAATGCTAATAGAAAGCTGAAAATTATGAGCTTTATGAGTGTTTCTTAGAGTGCAAAACCTTTGAGAAAAATAGAAAGACCCCTTAGGCAATTTGCGAAGTTATTTAGCTACTAGTTTCAAGCATCCTTGATGGTTTTCTAGGCTGTCTTAACAATGTTTCTGCTATTTCAGTGCAATTTTTATTTTTCTGCTAACCAGGTAACTTCTAAATCCTTTTTTTTTTTGCATATTTCTTGAAGATAATAAGAAAAGTTTGAACCGGTTTCCATTGTTGAACATGTTTTGATCAGATTTTGCGCAAAACATTAAGGAGCTTGGATACTATTGTTATGTATCAAGCATGTGACAATGTGAATATAGTCCTTTATAATACTTGAATACTGAGTTGTGAGTTTTTGAGTGTGATATGTAAGTCGTTAATGGGTTTTTCAACATATTTTCAAGCCATTGTATCCAAGTAATAACGCTAAATTATGCGATGAGTGACTTTTGGGATATGATACATAGCACGATTTCATTTTAGTTGCTGAAATTACACTGCCAATACATGGAATATGATCATTTTGCCGTATTTTCAAAAGTGGCCATTTATTAAAGTGAGCGTTTATACAATTGTGATTCATGTAGTCAGTGGTCATGAATGCAAACTGAGTAAAATCTAAGATTGTATATAGTTTGAGCCTTATCGAGTCAAATAAAAGCTGTCCATTTTCTTCTATATAACTAGTTGGACCAAATGAGTCCATTTCATATGGCTCATTTTAATAATAATTCAGCTAGCCCATATCTTTTAGTAATTCCAGCGTAATAATTGCATGAGGCGCCCTATTTGGTCGCCCTTTTTTAACTTGTACCTGTTTTGTTTTTTCTTTTGCATCCATACCTGTTTTTTTGTTAAAAGTATTTTAAAAGGATAATTTTGCCCTTCTTTAATAAAAGACTACTTTCTCTCCAACTATACGGCATATTGTCTCTTGTCTCTGTCTCTTTATCCTTCTTCGCGGTTTTTGATTATTTGCTTTAATCAAACGGTTTTCGCCATTGCATTCTGCTTGAATAGCAGCTGTTTCTTCTACAACAAAATTAAGTATAATCACATGTACTATTTTAATGTGTGCTTTTGTACATTGCATCAACTTTGTATGGGGTTTTAATTTATGATTAATTTTATGATTTAATTTCTGGATTTTTTTTTATAGTAATCTTTGTTGAGTCTTTTTCCTTTTTTGATTTGTGCTAATAGTTTCCTAGGTTTTACCTTGATTACTACATTAGTTTTGTAAGTATTACTTTTACGATTAGTGGTTTTAGGTTTTTATAAAGTGTTTTTGATGAAAATTCTATATATTTTTCAGTGATTGTTGGAGACGTTGAAATTTTTAAAAATTTTGAGACTCAAATGGATGATGCTATTAAAGTGTGAAGTTTATAATACTTGAAGGATAACTTAATTCTAGGAGCTGAAGTTTTGTTTTGTGTTTTGTAAAAGTAAAGTATGTTTTGTCTACAGTTTTTGTTTTGTTTTTGATGAACTTCAGCATTATTGGAGTTGAAGTTGTGTTCTATATTTGTAAAACTACAACATGTTTTGGCTTAAGTTTTTGTTTTGTAATTGCTGAACTTCAGTATTCTTAAAGCTGAAGTTTTGTTCTGTATTTGCTGAACTTCAGCATTCCTGAAGTTGAAGTTTTGTTCTGTATTTCTCTGAAAGTTAGAGGGCTTTAAAATATAACTTAAGCCAAATTGTGCTTAAGTTTTAAATGATTTTTTTGATAATGTTTTGAAGTTATTTTTCCCACCTTTGATTTTTTTGAACAGATGACATCTACGAAATCTAAAGCACCTAAAGATCCTAAAGCACCTAGAAAACGCATAGCTCATTCTGTCCCTGTTGCTGTACCTACAAAACTAGGAGAGAGATATTATGAGTTTCGAGATTGGTTTAACTGCCATGCTTACTGGAAGGGGAACCACGATTTGAAGAGTTTAATTGTAACTTTCTTGACTCCTGCACAACATGAAAAGCTGAATAATGGTACATTTCGGTATATCATGGCTACGGAGAATTTCCATTACAGCATGAAGTTGGTTCATTATTTGATTCTTTCTTGCATATTCATCAAGGATTGAGATTCCATTAGTTCCAAGATTTATGGCTGTGATCACAACACTTAATGTTGAAAAACCAATTAAACGAAAGAGTAAGATTCTGAATTGCGATTTTGGAAAGTCTAGGGGCGTGACCTTGAAGGACATTCGAGAGTATATGATACAGAATCAAATTAAAAAGGGTGTTGTGAATTTCAAACACGTATGCGAGAGTGATGAAGATGCTGTGAAGCTTATGGAAATTCTTATTGTGGAGTCTATTTTGTTCGGAAGAAAGCATGAATCAACTGTACTGGAGGAGTATGTAGCTATTGATCAAGACGATGAGGCTTGTCTTAATTATCCTTGGGGTAATGCGTCCTATGAGAAACTTATTATCTTAATGAAACATGTTTTGGACAATAAGGACAAAAATAATCCAATCGAGTATACTGTAGGTGGATTTTCATATCCATTATGTGTTTGGTTCTATGAGCGCTTCCCAGATATTTGGGACAAGTATTTAAAAGATGACGACTACCTTGATATCCCTCAGGTTCCCAGGATGTTACATTATCCATCTTTGGGATAGCCTAAATTTAAAGAAGTTCATGCGGATTACTTCAGTAATCATGGTGTAAGTTAATATTCTTTATTTTTTCTTTCTTTTTTCTGTAGTTTTGTTAATATGTTGACGTATCAGTTTTATTTTATATTTTTCTGATATAATTTTGTATTAAACAGAAATATCAGACATTTAGGGTATTGGAGATAATTCCTACCGAAGAGGAATTGAATTCAATGCCTTTAATTGGACAATTACCATGAGCCACAGACGTTTAAAGGTACTGAATCTGGTTCTTTCAACTGGTGAATCACCACATAGTCGGAGTCGATCAAAATAAACCAATGGAACTCTTGTAATTGGAGAATCACCTCGTACCCAGAGTTGTTCTAAACGTTCTACAATGGGGTTTGATGATGAATTAGTTAACACAATATGTCGTGCAAGTTTTTTTTGTTTAATATGAAGTTTTTCATACTATTTTTTGCTTAATTATAGGATGTTTTATGTGATGTTTTTGTTCTGTATTTTGCTGAACTTCAGCATTATTTTTTGAGCTGAAGTTTTTATTCTGTGTTTTGTAAAATTACAACATATTTTATCTGTAGTTTTTATTCAGTTTGTGATGAACTTCAGCATTCTAGGAGCTGAAGTTTTGTTTTGTGTTTTTTTAAAGTAAAATGTTTTTTGTTTGCAGTTTTTGTTTTATTTTTGATGAACTTCAGCATTCTTAGAGTTGAAGTTGTATTATGTATTTGTAAAACTACAACATGTTTTGGCTGATGTTTTTGTTCTGTATTTGCTGAACTTCAGTATTCTTAGAGCTGAAGTTTTGTTCTGTATTTGCTGAACTTCAGCATTCTTAGAGCTGAAGTTTTGTTTTGTGTTTCTATTTTCTGAACACGTAGGAGTTCTGAAGGAGATCTTTTGAGGAGGGACGGAGTGATGGAGGAGATCTTTTTCACGAATGAGGTTGCAAATCACGCAATTAATGCGTGATGCAGGTTTTACATCTTTTGTCATGTGTATAATTGTCATATTATTACGGATTTTTTGTCAGCTGGCTACCAAATCAATAATTTTTTAAAATAAGATACACGTCAAAATATGGCACTAATATAGGGTGCGGCTGAAAATCCCCCTAACTCCAGCTGGGCCAATAATACTCTAGTGCCCATTCTTTAATGAATCATTAAACTAACTCAATGCCTTGCAATTGTCAAATCTCTAAAGCCACCCATCTTTAAAATTGATACATTGGGCCAACCCTTATATATATATATATATATCTTTTTTTAGTCAAATAATCTTGATAAAAAATTATTTTTTTAATCAAATAACTTAGTCTCTTTATAATTGATTTAAGCGTTAGGCAACTAGTAGGCACGTTTTAACCTTTTTTTTTTATTTACGACTTGCTTGCGTAATGTGATGTTTAACATTTATTAAAATTAATTCAATAATCTCATACCTTATCTGTCACGACCCAAAATCCACTATAGGTCGTGAGGGCGCCTAACACTGCCGTCAGGCAAGCCAACGTTAATTCATCAATTTACTTACTCATTTATTACTCTCGAGATCATAATCTCCATTACTTAAACAGCATAAAATAGAATTTACAGGGGAAAAATGATAATAACTACGTGATCTACAATAACAATCAACCAGCAGAAACCCCCAAAACAGATGTCACAAGTGCATGAGCATCAACTAAGAAACATAATATAATACAACATTTGTCTGGAGTACAAGTTAGACAGGAAAATATAAATAACTCTGATGGAGACTTTGAAGACTGCGGATCGGAGCGTGATATGCAACTCACGATAAATTCCCCGCAATGGCCACGCCTCTGCGCTCAAAAGACCACTAGACATATAAGTACCTGCACAAAAAGTGCAGCAAGTGTAGTATAGGTACGTAAATCAACGCGTACCCAGTAGGTATCTAGCCTAAACCCAGAGAAGTAGTGACAAGGGGTCGACATCAACACTTACTAGTGGTCCAATATGATGGATAGAGTAGATAAACAAAATAACAAGTGTAAATGCATGGTACAATCCTCCTCTCAGCAATGACTCAAACTCTCAGCTAGTTTCTACCTCCTCAATCGAAGTATATATATATATATTGGACCTTATCAAATAGGTCATCACAGTTCAATTAGGAACAAGCTCACAGATAAGCTGTCTTCTTGCAAATTATCACGCACAATTTCATAAGAGTATTTTATAAAAATACCGAGGGGTACGACCCGATCCCGTCATAATATGTGCATTGCCGAGGGTCCAATGGCACGAACCATAAATACATCTATTATATTGCCGAGGCGAACAGCCCGCTCCCATGAGAGTGTGATACATAATCTTGCTGAGGTGACCGGCCTAATCCCATCATAATGTGTGCACTGCCGAGGGTCGAATGGCACGAACCATAGATGTATCTATTATAATGCCGAGCGAACAGCCCGATCCCATTAGAATATGAAGCTTTAACGGGTCTTTGACCCCACTCACGGATGGACGTGTGAGCTATAAATTTTAAGGGAAACCGTTCGCTGAAAACACATAAGGCGGGAGAAATTCGTAAGGGAAGTACAATTATTTTGTGGCTAATCATGAAGCCCGTCGAATCTCTACCATATTGAGTCTATCACTCTACACAAGTCTCGTCTCAAGTCGCAATGTAAAATAAAGAAGCAGGAGACAACTCAAGTAGTACAACTATAGCATGGTGTGAACCAAAGTCTACGCGGACATAACATGAATCTAGCTACGCACGAACTCTCGTCACCTTGTGCATACGTTGGCCCCCCAATAAGTAACACATAACAATTACATCACCTAGGGGTAGTTTTCCCCTCACAGGGTTAGACAAGAGACTTACCTCGCTACAAAGGTCCAAAACCGGCTCCAAAGCCTCTCTAATACCTCAAATCAAAGCCCGTCAATCCAAAACTATTCAAACAACATGCAAACCAGTCAAAATATATTCTAATACGCATAATTGATCAATTTATATTAATTTCCAACTCCGCTCAAAAAGTCTATAAAATGAACCCTCAAGCCCACGTGCCCGAATTTCGAAAATTTTTGAAGATAAACTTCACCCATAACACCATGAACTCAAATATATAACTTATCCCAAATTTCATGTCAAATTTCGTGGTTAAAATTCAAAAATACCAATTTTAGGTTTTCTACCAAAATCCCAAATTTCTACTAATTTTCATATTTAAATCCATATATAAACCAAGTATTTAACTTGTAATATGTGGAAATCCCTTACCTTATGTTATTTAATGAAAATCTCCCCTTGAAGCTCTCCAAAATCGCCCAACCAAATGAAAAATGTGAGAGAAATGGGCTAAGTCCCGAAATATAATCGCACTGCCTAGTTCCTTCCTCTATGTGATAGCGGAATGACCCTCGCAATCGCGAAGGCCAAACAGCCCTGGACAAAAAATATCTGCTTCGCATTCGCGTTCCTCATGCCGCGTTCGCAAAGCCGTCCGTCCCACTGCTTCACATTCACAGGGTAGGCCTCGCGTTCGCTTAGGCCAAACGGCCTCAGGCCCAGCTCCTCCCTTTCCTTCTACGCGTTCACGACTGCCCCTTCGCGTTCGCGTAGGTTCCTCAGGCTCCTCTTTTCGTCCGCGACCTCTATGTTGCGTTCGCGATGAGCGATCTCCTCTATCCCACTAAACCTTGTTCTTGGACACGAACGCCTTCACGTGTTTGCGAGGAAGGACACCAGAACCAGCATCAGCAGCAGCAGAACATGGGGAAATGACCCGAAACCATCCCAAAACAACCAAGGCCCTCGGGACCCCGTCCAATCTCACCAACCAGTTCCATAACATGACACCAACTTGCTCGACGCCTCAAATCACACCAAACAACATAAATCTACAAATTGCTTATCGATTCAAGCCTAATGAACTATTGAGCTTCTAACTTCCACATCCGATGCCAGAACCTATCAAGTCACGTCGGATTGAGCTCAAATTTTGCACACAAGTCATAATTGACATAATGGACCTACGCTCACTTCCGGAATCGAAATTCGACCCCGATATCAAAAGGTCCACTCTTGGTCAAACTTCCCAAAAATCATCCAATTTCCAACTTTCGCTAATTGACGTCGAAACAACCTATGGACCTCCAAATCCATATCCGGATGCGCTCCCAAGACCAGAATCACCTTACGGAGCTATTCCCAGGCTCGGAATCCCAAACGGACATCGATAACATTAAAATCCACTTTAACCCAAACTTAGGAAATTCTTAAACATTCAAAATGCCAACCTTCCGTAATAAGCACCGAGATACTCCTGAGCCACCCGATTCTCAACCCAAACATACGCCCAGGTCTGAAATCATCATACGAACTTATTAGAACCTTCAAATCCTGATTCCGAGGTTGTTTACTCAAAAGTCATGCCTCGATCCATTCTTCCAACTTAAAGCTTCCAAAAATTAGAATTTTCTTTCTAAATCCACTTCGAACTTTTCGAAATTCCATTTCGTCCACACGTAGAAGTCATAACACCTGAAGTGAAGCTACTCAAGGCCTCAAACCACTGAAACGACGCTCTAGAGCTCAAAACGACCGGTCGAGTCGTTACAATATCCAATAGTTTTAGTTAATTTTAATTTAATTAATCATTTGTCATGACTGCGGATTCGCTTGCGTAGCGCTATTATGACAAAAGTAATAAATTTCGTCTCGACCACACATTCGCTTGGCGTATTGTAGTTACGACATCTTATTATTCAAAATATCCTTCAATAATTCTAGTAATCAAGTAATAAAAGCGTGCATGGGAAAAACATGAAAATCATATAAATCATAGTTTGTCTAAAATTAATTCAGGCTATTTTTAGTCAATAAAAGCGATCGTGCTAGAACCACGAGACTCGGGGAATGCCTCACACCTTCTTCCCGGTCAATAGAATTCCTTACTCGGATTTTGTTTTTGCAAATCAAATAATAATAGAGTCAAACCTTCCTTTGTCTAGGGATTCAAATAAAAGGTGACTTGGAACACCGAAAAATCAATTCCAAGTGGCAACTTTGTAAATAATATAATCCCTATTCAAGTTTGCCACTTTAATTGGAAAAACTCTTTTACCCATAACAATCCATTACATATATATCTCTTGGGATAGAAAAAGGGTGGGACACAACTTATTATTATTGGTATATAGATAATGGACTAAATATAAAGTATACAAATTTTGGATTTTCGGCTATCCAAAAATGCAAAGTACCAAATCTAATATCCAATCCGAAATCCAAAAATTATAAAAATTAAATCCAAACACGTATGCGAGAGTGATGAAGATGCTGTGAAGCTTATGAAAATTCTTATTGTGGATTCTATTTTGTTCGGAAGAAAGCATGAATCAACTGTGTTAGAGGAGTATGCAGCTACTGTTCAAGACGATGAGGCTTGTCTTAATATACTTGGGGTAATGCATCCTATGAGAAGCTTATTACCTCAATGAAACATGTTTTGGACAACAAGGACAAAAATAATCCAATTGAGTATATTGTAGGAGGATTTCCATATCCATTATGTGTTTGGTTCTATGAGCGCTTCCCAGATATTTGGGACAAGTATTTAAAAGATGACGACTATCTTGATGTCCCTCAGGTTCCAAGGATGTTACATTATCCATCTTTGGGAGAGCCTAAATTAAAGAACTTCATGCGGATTACTTTGAGTAATCACGGTGTAAGTTAATATTCTTTTTTTTTTTTTTGTAGTTTTGTTAATATGTTGACGTATTAGTTTTATTTTATTTTTTCTAATATAATTTTGTATTAAACAGAAATATCAGACATTTAGGGTATTGGAGATAATTTCTACCGATGAGGAATTGAATTCAATGCCATTAATTTGACAATTACCATGAGCCACAACCGTTTCAAGAAACTGAATCTGGTTCCTTCAACTGGTGTAACACCACGTAATTGGAGTCGATTAAAAGAAACCAATCGAACTCCTGTAATTGTAGAATCACCTCGTACCCAGGGTTATTCTAAGCGTTCTACAACGGGGTTTGATGATGAATTTGTTAACACAATATGTCATGTAAGTTTTTATTTTTTTGTTTAATCTGAATTTTTTCATACTAATTTTTGCTTAATTATAGGATGTTTTATGTGATATTTTTGTTCTGTATTTTGCTGAACTTCAGCATTATTTTTTGAGCTGAAGTTTTTGTTCTGTGTTTTGTAAAACTACAACATGTTTTGTCTGTAGTTTTTATTCAGTTTGTGATGAACTTTAGCATTCTAGGAGCTGAAGTTTTGTTTTGTGTTTTGTAAATGTAATGTATGTTTTGTCTGCAGTTTTTGTTTTGTTTTTGATGAACTTCAACATTCTTAGAGTTGAAGTTGTATTCTTTATCTGTAAAACTACAGCATGTTGTGGCTGAAGGTTTTGTTCTGTATTTGCTGAACTTCAGTATTCTTAGAGCTAAAGTTTTTCTTCTGTATTTGCTGAACTTCAGCATTCTTAGAGCTGAAGTTTTGTTCTGTGTTTCTATTTTCTGAAATTGATGTGTTGTTTCTATTTCTATACTAGAGGGTAACGAGGGAGGTTAAAAACCGTGCAGTAGAAGAAAGTCGCATGATCGCAAAAGAAGTTGTTGAAGAGTTTCGACGGGATGAGCGATCTGTTATTGTGGGACCATGTTGTGAAAAAGGTCAAGGAAGAATTATTTATAGAGAAGTTTTTTTTTTTTTGCTAAAGTTATTCTTTTATTCAGAATAATCATTATTAGTAATTTTTTATAGGAATATTTTGATAAGAAGTTTGAAAAGTTGTTTGAGATTGTCGACAAGTCAAAAGGAAGAGATGATAGCGATGCAAATTTTTTAATTCATGAACTATCGATAATATGATAGGATGAATGACTCCTTCGAACCTCAATATGATATTAATGCGGGTCATGATGGACTGCATTAAGTCGTAGATGAAAATGTAAGAGGTGAGCAAGTAGCTCTTAATGGTCAAGTTCAAGTATTCGAGCTAGTTCAATATGTTGAACGGCAACTTGAAGCGGAATGTTCTAGTGTTGATATACTGAGCAAAGTTTTTGATATGAAGAATAGTTATCAACCGAGAATGTAGGTGCCACGACCCAAAATCCACTAGTGGTCGTGGTGGCGCCAAATATCGCCGCCAGGCAAGCCAACAATGGTTAGTCAATTTAATTACTCATTCAGCACCTTAAAATCATAATTTAGATTAATAAAATAGTGTGAAATAGGATTTACACGAACTGTAATAGTGAATAATCTTATGAACCCCTAAAACCAGGTGTCACAAGTGCATGAGCATCAACTAAGAAACATAATAAAATACAATATCTGTCTGGAATATAACTTAGACAGAAAAATATAAATAACTCTGATGGAGACTTTGCAGACTGCGGATCAGAGCGTGAAATGCAGCTCACAGTAAAGTCCCCACAATGGCTGCGCCTCTGCGCCCAAAAGACCACCAAACATATAAGTACCTACACAAAAAGTGCAGCAAGTGTAGTATGAGTACGTAAATCAACGCGTGCCCAGTTAGTATCTAGGCTAACCCTAGAGAAGTAGTGAAGAAGAGTCGACATCAACACTTACTAGTGGTCCAATATGATAGATACATTAGAAGTAAACAGGGAGTCAGAGTAGATAAACGAAATAAGAAGTGTAAATACCTGGTACAGTCCTCCTCTCAGCAATGACTCAAACTCTCAGCTAGTAACTACCTTATCAATCGAAGTATATATATATAATGGACCTTACCAGATAGGTCGTCACAGTTCAATCAGGAACAAGCTCACAGATATGCTGGCTTCCTGCCAATTGTTATGCACGATTTTATAAGAGTATTTTATAGAAATGCTGAGGCGTATGGCCCCATCTAGTCAATGTGCACTGTCGAGGGTCGAACGGTACAAACCATAAATACATCTATTATATTGCAAAGGCGAACGGCCTGCTCCCATGAGAGTGTGATACATAATCCTGTCGAGGCGAACGGCCTGATCCCATCATAATGTGCGCACTGCCGAAGGTCAAACGGCACGAACCATAGATGTAACTATCCTGCCGAGGCGAACGGTCCGATCCCATTAGAATAAGAAGCTTTGACGGGTCCTTGACCCCACTCACGAATAGACGTGTGAGTTATGAATTTTTGGGAACCTTTCGATAAGAACGCATAGCACGGGAGAAATTCGTTGAGGAGTACAATTGTTTCGCGGCTAATCATGAAGCCCGTTGAATCTCTATAATATCAAGTCTATCACTCTATACAAGTCTAGTCTCAAGTCGTAATGAAAAATAAAGGAATTTAATAGGCAAAGGACAGATAAAATAGTGCAGCTATAGCATTGTGTGAACCTAAGTCTACCCGGATAATAACATGGATTTAGCTACGTACGGACTCTCTTTACCTCGTGCATACGTAGCCCCCGCAACAAGTAGCACATATCGAATACATCACCTAGGGGCAGTTTCCCCCTCACAGAGTTAGAATGAGACTTACCTCGCTCCGAAGTTCCAAAACCGGCTCCAAAGCCTCTCTAATACCTCAAATCAAAGACTGTTGATCCAAAACTATTCAAACAATATACAAACCAGTCAAAATACATTCTAATAACCAATTAATCATTTTAAACAATTTCCCAACTCCGCACGAAAAGTCTATAAAAATCAACCATCGGGCCCACGTGCCCAGATTCGAAAAATTTTCGAAGGTAAACTTTGCCCATAACCTCACGAACTCGAATATATAATTTATTCTCAATTCCTCGTTCAATTTCGTGGTCAAAATTCAAAAATATCAATTTTAGGTTTTCTACCAAAAACCCCACAATTTCTACTAATTTCCTTGTTTAAATCTTTATACAAATCATGTATTTAACTTGTAATAGGTGGGAATCACTTGTGTTGCTTGATGAAAATCACCCCTTGAAGCTCTCCAAAATCGCCCTAACCAAGTGAAAATGGGCCAAATCCTGTTTTGAGAAGAACCTTTTGCCTTGACGATTTTTCGCATCTGCGGTTCGCTAGCTACTTCTGCGGTGTACCATCCGCTTCTGCGGAGTTCACTCTTGCCGACCAACTGCTTCTGCCGTCTCCACCCCGCTTCTGCGGGTGCGCATCTGCGCAAAAGCGTCCGCTTCTGCGGACCAGCCTCCCCACTCATTCCCGCTTCTGCGCCAAATGCACTGCATTTGCTAACACGCAGGTGCGGGAAGGACCTCGCACCCGCGACCTCTACCTGCTTCCTACTGGACCGCATTTGCGGTCTCCTTCTCACTTCTACGGGCTCGCATCTACAGTGCCCACTCCGCAGGTGCGATTACACCAGCAACTGCATGCTTCAGCAAATTCTTTATGTTCAAAACTTGATCCATTAACCACCCAAAATCCACCCGAAGCCTCCGGGACCTCAACCAAACATTCCAACATGTCCAATAACACAATACGAACTTAGACGAACCCTAAAATCACCTCAAACAACATCAAAAACACGAATCGCACATAGGTTCAAGCCTAATGAACTTTGAAACTTTCAATTCCTACAACCGACGCCGAAACCTATCAAATCACATCCGATTGACCTCAGATTTTGCACACAAGTTACAAATGACACCACGAACCTACTCCAACTTCCGAAATCGGAATTCGACTCCCATATCAAAAAGTCCACTCCTAGTCAAACTCCCCCAAAAATTCAACTTTCGTCATTTCTGGACTAATTCCACTACGGACCTATAAATCACAACCGGGACACGCTCCTAACCACAATCAACCTACGGAACTATTTTCAGGCTTGGAATTCCAAACGGACATCGATAACATCAAAATCCACTTCATCCCAAACTTAGGGAATTCTTAAACCTTCAAAATGCCAACCTTCCATAATAAGCATTGAAATATTCCCGGGCCACCCAATACTCGACCCGAACATACGCCCAAGTCCGAATTCATCATACGAACCTATTGGAACCTTCAACTCCCGATTCCAAGGTCGTTTACTCAAAAGTCACACCTTAGCCAATTCTTCCTACTTAAAGCTTCCAAAATTAGAATTATCTTTCCAACCCAATCCCGAACATCCCGAAATTTAATTTCGACCACATATACAATACATAATACCCGAAATGACGCTATTCAAGGCCTCAAACCACTGAACGACGTGCTAGAGCTCAAAACAACCGGTCAGGTCGTTACATTCTCCCCCACTTAAACATGCGTTCGTTCTCGAACGTGCTAAGGACTGGTCCGGAGTTGTCCAAATTTACTGTTTAGCACCTTGTGCACCTACCCGTGCTATCACAACCCAGTTGGGCACATTAGCTAAAGCCGGACCGAAGGTCCTCCCTTTAGCCTTAGCTAACAAGCTTTAGAACCAAGTTCTGACTTCCGAATTTCTTTACCAGACCTGATTCTAACACACGGACACCGTACCAATCACCATGCACTGTACCTCAACATGATCTTACACCTAGGTCGAAATCACACCATGTACCACATAAGTCGGTTTCCCATAATAACATCCTTTGGCTACAATAGCTGAAATTTCACGAATCCATTGTCCGCAATACAACTCATGACGTATATAAATCTCGTTCCAACACTCGCAATACTGCCATGACAAAAGAGACGTGTAGAAACTCGTAACCACATGCCGAATCAATAATTCATGGAGTCTCTCCTCCTGATAAGAACTATTACCTCATTCTGAACTGAATAATGATATTTTCCCATTAATGTACCTTATATAAATCTGATCGCACTAATTTCAGGCCTAATAATCTCGTCTCACCCAGTACAAGCTGTTCAGGCAATAAGCCACCCCAAACACTGACTCAGATCTCATATGATTCCATCAGTGCAGCGACAAGCTATAACTCGAATATGACACATAAGGAGGAACAAACTCTGAAAAAGAATTACCCAGCCCGCGCAACGAAATAAACAGTCGAACAGATGTTATGAACCCTTCTTAGAAAATGAGAAACAAAAAATGCAGAAATAGATATAGGGAACCATACTCAACATATCATTGTTGCGGCGTGCAACCCGATCCAAACTTGATACCATTGTGGCGTGCAACTCGATCCAAACATGATTCTATTATGGCGTGCAACCCGATCCAAATAACGTACATGTGGCAGCGTGCCACCCTATACAAACTGTATAACCATGGCGGTGTGCCACCCGATCCAAACAATATACCCGTGGCGGCGTGCCACCCGATCTGCACGTAGAAATCAAAGAAAACCCACATCAAGCCGTAATGCTTATACATACGAAATGTCCGAATGTCAATCACAAGCACGCCAAGTGCATAATACAAATGTCGGGGAGATGGGTAGCGCCATACGCTACAAAATTCAAGCACAACTAAGGTGCGATATATGATTTGCATCTCGAGAGCCATCCTGCTCACATAATACCACTGCTACGTGGGACCTCAACACATGTGCTAATAATCAAGCCATCTCACAATCCACGTGGCATAATAGAGTATTATATGAAATAGCTGACGAGGAAAATAACATCCAATGCCCAAAGATTCCTCCATAAGAAATGCTATGCTGAATAAACATATTCGGTCTGGTGTAGAGCACACATCCACATTTAGACCCATCAATGGACCTCAAGCCGATTCTGATCGTATCGTACTAGGTTAATAATCTCTCAATGATCCACCATAACCCTTTTCTATGACACATAAGAACAGCCGTCAAATCCGGAACAAACTCACACGGTCCACAGCCCAAGGAATAGATTGCCTCTCAGGCATAAACTCTCGCATTAACGATAGTACCAAAATCTCCATTCTTGGTTTCGATCTTCAACAATCAGGTGACTAGCATGCCACACTTATACAAGTCTGCACCTCCATACGACCAAGCGTACTAATCTGTAAAGCAATTCAAGAACCCGCAATTCAATACGCAATGCTCCCTTTCACAGAATACCATTCCCAGGAGACACTAGGATAATGTCAGCTTACTCTGAACATCAAAATTCTTTCTGGATCATCCGAGCTTATGACATCCTTGTCGACACCGAACCGCAACCTCGATCCTCAACTTCCAATTCCCATGCCGCTCACTGCACCTATCCTGCCGCTACGCGAGAATACCTGAATTCGTCATGACCCCTGAATTACTAGTAGAATAAACACTTCATTAGCTAGAAACCTTTCACTTAGCTCATTTTAGAAGAACCAAATCAACATGCAACTGAATTCTCAAACCGCGGATAATACAAACCTCAAGTCATGAACTGCCATAACTCTTTAGGAATCCATTTACACAACAAAGCCATTCGAATCAAATACCTTACAAATCAACTAAGTTGTGGTGGTGCTCAAGCCTAAGTGTACAACCACAAACCACATGTATAGCTTCATGCTGAAGAAACTGATCACTGCCCCAATCATGCTTATTCAACCATTACAAACCAACCCAACTTCTTTCAATTTACCCTTGACCTGGCTTAAAAATATGATAGCTCCATCCACAACATAACAAACTCAAACCGCACTCATCCCGAGTGTCCCGAATCGCGATACCACATCGCCTCAATACCTATGACTCATCTCATACCTCCTCACATGCACAATAGCATCTCCAACTGGTGCACCCATTCTGCGAGACCTTCCGCGAGTCTAAAGTTATTTCTTCCATTCCTCTAATACTGCACTTTAATTCTTGAATCCACTAGGACCATTGTCGAGAGTTACCCGCTCTGACCTGGTCCCAAATATAACCAAACATCAACGGTCTGCTAGCACATGAACACATTCTCAAAGAAGCAACCAGCTGAACTTATTTCCTTATACATCACCCCCACAAAAGTATAAGCTCTGAGTCTTCCCAAAAACCTGAACATGCATCGACAATGCCGAACATAGCATACATCCATCAAGTTCTTTGCTGAGTTACCCTTGATATTTCTTTTTCTTAGTCAAAAATAATCCGCCAACGCACCGATAGCCAGAAACCGCACAAGCAAACAACCACGCGATCCAATAGTAGACGGTGGGGCTTCCCCACTTAGTTTTAAGCTACCATCGCATAATGCAGAGCCCACAACGATTCCTCCTTCTCAATTATCATTATCTCGCACCGTTAACCTGCCAAACTTCTCGAAGTCTTTTGTTAAGATTTTCATGAACATTCAAAATCACCAGTCACAATCACATATTTGACCTCTTACTGGGTAGGAAATAATATTCCTGGCAGAAGCTTCATCAACATCACGCCCCCGCTAACCTGTTCACATAAGATAACCACACTTGTGGAATTCCCTACCGACATCTTCCAACGACGCTGCACTGGGCACAATTACCATGAAATCAGTAAATTCCCCTGAGCTCATGCTCGCCCACCAGCTGTATAAGTTTGCTCCTTCCCTATTGACATCATCTGCGAGTTCAAGAATACCTTCCGAGCTCAAGTCATATTGCACTTGAAACGGTAATAAGATCTTTACACCTCTCTTCATTTCAAAAAAACTCCTTTCTGCCATATTTAATCTTTCTTTGTACAGTAACCATCACTCAAAATAAAATCAGTAGGCCAAATCACTTTCCATCACGATTCCCAAACCATTCGACACTTTCTCAAGTCACGCGGCTATCCTACCACGAAATCCATGTGCTAATCTGCCACTCCTACTTTGGTTAAACCATCTCCTTAAGCAACTCCTCAACCTCTGCTTCTCATACTTGACCTGTTAGTACTTCAACCACCACGAAACACTTCCTACCATGTCTTCCCTAATACTTCACTGCTCAAATGTTGCTTCAAATAAAAATGCATCTCTGTAGCACCCAAACGGTTAAAATGTTACCCACTCTAAGCCTCTTAAAAGGTCATCTTTCTCGAGCTGTCAACGATAGAAATACTAATTCAATTCTGAACCGCTGCACACAGCTATCTCTGGTAACTATCCCTCAAGCGCCATTTGACAACACCCTGCCCCGAAGGCAAACTCCAAGAAGACCGTAACACTGGCGAACCGTAATGCGTTCGAACAAGGACGTTGATACCACATCACAAATGAGAATTCCACCACACTCAAAAATATCAATACTTACTAGCGGTCTAATATGATAGATACAGTAGAAGTAAACAGGGAGTCAGAGTAGATAAATGAAATAAGAAGTGTAAATACGTGGTACAGTCCTCCTATCAGCAATGACTCAAACTCTTAGCTAGTAACTACCTCATCAATCGAAGTATATATATATAATGGACCTTACCAGATAGGTCATCATAGTTCAATCATGAACAAGCTCACAGATATGCTAGCTTCTCGCCAATTATTACGCACGATTTCATAAGAGTATTTTATAGAATGTCGAGGCGTACGGCCCGATCCCGTCATAATATGTGCACTGCCGAGGGTCGAACGACACGAACCATAGATACATCTATTATATTGCCAAGGCGAACGACCCTCTCCTATGAGAGTGTGATACATAATCCTGGCGAGGCGAATGACCCGATCCCATCATAATGTGTGCACTGTCGATGGTCAAACGGCACGAACCATAGATGTATCTATCATGTCGAGGCGAACGGCCCGATCCCATTAGAATAAGAAGCTTTGACAGGTCCTTGACCCCACTCATGAATAGACGTGTGAGTTATAAATTTTTGGGAAACCTTTCGATAAGAACGCATAGCGCGGGAGAAATTCGTAAGAAGAGCACAATTATATAGCGGCTAATCATGAAGCCCGTTGAACCTCTACAATAGCAAGTCTATCACTCTACATAATTCTAGTCTCAAGTCGTAGTGTAAAATAAGGGAATTTAATAGGCAAGAGACAACTCAAATAGTACAGCTATAGCATGGTGTGGACCTATGTCTACCCAGATAATAACATGGATTTAGCTACGTACGGACTCTCGTCACCTCGTGCATACGTAGCGCCCGTAACAAGTAGCACATATCGAATACATCACCTAGGAGCAGTTTCCCTCTCACAGAGTTAGACAGGAGACTTACCTCGCTCTGAAGTTCCAAAATCGGCTCCAAAGCCTCTCTAATACCTCAAATCAAAGCCCGTCGATCCAAAATTATTCAAACAACATGCAAAATAGTCAAAATACATTCTAATATCCATAATTAATCATTTTAAACAATTTCCCAGCTCTGTTCGAAAAGTTTATAAAAATCAACCCTTGAGTCCACGTGCCCGAATACTAAAAATTTTCGAAGATAAACTTTACCCATAGCCTCATGAACTCGAATATATAATTTATTATCAATTCAACGTTCAATTTCGTGGTCAAAATAAAAAAAATATCAATTTTAGGTTTTCTACCAAGAACCCCACAATTTTTACTAATTTCCATGTTTAAATCCTTATGCAAACCATGTATTTAACTTGTAATAGGTAGAAATCACTCACCTTGTGTTGCTTGATGAAAATCTCCACTTGAAGCTCTCCAAAATCGCCCCAACCAAGTGAAAATGGGCCAAATCCTATTTTAAAAAGAACCTTTTGCCTAGACGATTTTTCGCATCTGCGGTTCACTAGCCACTTCTGCGGTCTACCATCCGCTTCTGCGGAGTTCACTCTTGCCGACCAACCGCTTATGCGGTCTCCACCCCGCTTCTGCGGGTGCGCATCTGTGCAAAAGCGTCTTATAACACAATAAGAACTTAGTCGAACCCTCAAATCACCTCAAACAACATCAAAGGCACGAATCGCACATAGGTTCAAGCTTAATGAACTTTGAAACTTTCAATTCCTACAACCGACGCCGAAACCTATCAAATCACATCCGATTGACCCCAAATTTTTCACACAAGTTACAAATGATACCACGGACCTACTCCAATTTTCGGAATCTATATCAAAAAGTCCACTCCTTGTCAAACTCCTCCAAAAATTCAACTTTCGCCATTTCAGGCCTAATTCCACTACGGACCTCTAAATCAGAACCTGGACACGCTCCTAAGACCACAATCACGAAACGGAACTATTCCCATGCTCGAAATTCCAAACGGACATCGATCACATCAAAATCCACTTCATCCCGAACTTAGGGAATTCTTAAACCTTCAAAATGCCAACTGTCCATAATAAGCGCCGAAATATTCTCGGGCCACTCGATACTCAACCCAAACATACGCCCACGTCTGAATTCATCATACGAACCTATTAGAACCTTCAAATCCCTATTCCGAGGTCGTTTACTCAAAAGTCACACCTTAGCCAATTCTTCCTCTTAAAGCTTCCGAAATTAGAATTTTCTTTCCAACCCAATCTTGAACTTCCCGAAATTCAATTCCGACCACATGTACAATTCATAATACTGAAAGTGAAGCCACTCAAAGCCTCAAGCCACTGAATGCCATGCTAGAGCTTAAAATGACCGGTTGGTCGTTACAGTAGGAAGCAAGAAAGGTGCAGACGATGAAGTTGTCGGTACTAAAGAACATGTACCGACTTGTGATTTGGTTAGTCCTATTTCAAAAGGCAATGTGTTTGCAGATGCAGATGATAAACCTTTTGGTACTGAAGAATATGCACCGAGTGATGTGGGTACTCCTATTGGGAAAGTCAATGCGTTTGCGGAAGCATTAGCTATTTGTCAAGAAATTTTAGGTGTAGAGACACAGGAAGTTGTCATTACAGGTATAAATTATGTTATTTTTTATATATATATATATATATATATATATATATATATATATTTAAGGTCATTGATTTTTCACCCCTAAGAATATCCAGTGGAAGTTAAAAACAGTGGTGCTTCAATTGATACGACTCAAAAACTCTCTGATGATGCTGCATTGCATGAAGATAGAGTCGAGAAAATCCTTCCGCAGAATACTCCAAGGCTCCCCGACGATGCCGCACCATTGAATGAAGCTGGAGCTGCTGAGATCGACAAAGGTATGCAGTCTGGCGATAGCGCCAAGGAAGGTAAACGTCAAGGTATTATATACATCACGAACTTATTTTATTTGATCCAAGTTTTTATTTTCTGTTTGAAATTTTACATACTTTATTTTCTCTTTTGTTGTTTTTGATGATTATTCAGAAAGACGCGATGCAACCGAAAAATAAATTGGTGAGCTCATTCGGCTATATAAAAAAAGGAAAAATACATCTCTTCACACCTGTTGGCTCACAAACAGGTGTGAAGTGTCTTTGTAGTATTTTCAAAATTTAGTCAGTATTATTTAATATTTTTGCCTTTATTTTTTTTTTGCATGAAGATATAGGCATATCTGAGGGTAATGCCAGCAGATCCGGTTGTATGCAAACACCATCTGTGTCGCAACAGTTATACCAGGTAGTTATTTGCTGCAATTTGATTACAAGGCATTTTTTTCCCTAATGTGTATTTGTATAAGTTGTATTTATGTATATATTTTTCTTATTTATTGCAGATTTCATATTATGCATCACAACTTCTTCCAAATCCTAAGAGAAGGAAGGTGTCCAATTCTCCTAATGTTTTGTGTGACACCGGTGATATCCCCTACTTTAATTTATGTTCATTTTTGCTGGGTAGTACACAAGAGACTGGTTCACAAGCTAATTCTGCTGCTGTTGTTGGTGGTGAAGAGAGACAAGAAGATCATGAACAACAGGGAGTTGGAGAAGTATCTGTCCCTATGGCAATGGATTTTTCTGCTGATGCTGAAGCAGCAGGAACATCAAGAAAAATGAACACCAGCTAAAGTAGTGAAAAGGATTCGTATGGGGAGTATTTGGTTGAAATCTCCTTATGCCATTCCTAAACAAAAGGCAAGGGGGCAAGATTGGAAAGCAGGAAAGAATACACAAAGGTGTTCCTTCCATTATGTCAATCAAGACAGCAGATTGATGTAGAAGTTTACAGACTGGTTGAAGACGGATGCCGGGGAATATAATTCCAAGCCATTCAGATTAGCTGGAATTGATATTTCAAAGTCATTCTTTACTGGCTTATGGACCCTAACTCTGATCTAGCGGGTGAAGTAAGTTGTTAAGTTTGTTTTTTGAATTGGTTTTGAACTGTATTTCCTAAAGCTTCAGCCTTATGTTTGTTTTAATGTTTTTGTACTATAATTTGGTAAACTTTAGACTTATGCATGCTTAAACTTTTTCGTTCATTTGCTAAAACTTCATACTAAAAGATGCTGAAGTTTTGTCCTGCAGTCTGTAGTTTAGAAATGAATTTTTCCCTAAAACTTCATACTAAACATGCTGAAGTTGTTGTCTTGCAGTCTCTAGTTTTGTAGTGAGTTTTTTTTCTAAACTTTAAATTAAAGATGCTGAATTTTTTTAGTTCATTTCCTAACACTTCATATTGAACATGCTTAAGTTTTTGTAATGCAGTTTGTAGTTTTGTATTGAGTTTTTTCTAAACTTCATACTTATCCATGCTGAAGCTTTTTAGTTTATTCCCTAAACATATTTTTTACTCTGAATTATATTGTAGTTAAGTTCACATGTTTTCTTTTGTTGTTGTTTATTTGCAACATATTGAAGTGGGCGTATATTTCTTGCACAAAAAAATATTGCCATCACCTTCCAAGTTATCCAGAATCAAAATGTGCAGTAACAAATTTACTTTTTCATCAGTATATGACTATGTTGACTAGTGTTCATCCTTCAGATGAACAGAAGGAGAAAATTAGAATAAGGAAGGAAAAGAGAATGGAGGAGAAAAGAAAAATGAAAGAGAAAAAGAGCAAATCAAAGAGAAAGCAGGCTGTCAAAAAATAGGTGATTGAGGAAGCTGTGGATTATGAAGAAGAAGTAGAGATTTAGGAACTTATCGAGTTTACCTCGTTTATTGAAGAATTAATTGTTGAAAAGGTGGCCAACTACGTAAGAAGCATTGACCTTTCATGTGGTATCTCATGGGCATTTGCTGAAAAAGTATTCTTTCCATTTCGACTTTATCCAAGAGCTGGCCAGTCATCTACGCACTACTTTCTTGGAATTCTGCACTTTAACACCAAAACTATATATGTGTACGATTCCATGAGCAATTCACCATATGAGAGTGCGTTAGAACATGTCTAAAATTATGCCCGGTTGATTCCACACTTGCTCGAATGCATGAAGTTTGGCACACACAATAAAACTTACGGGGAAAATGCCCCAAAAAGTTTTACGATTAAGTGGATGAACACACATGTACAGCAAAACAAGTACGTGGTTGGCATATGTTTACCATACATCTTATCTTTATGGGTTTTTCTTTATTTTTAGATTCGTGTTATTGTGTCAATTAATCTTCAATTTTTTCATATTTTTTTTGTAGTGTTGATTGTGGTATATTTGCTCTTAAGTTCCTTAAGATGCGGTTGAAGCAAGATAATGTCTTCAAATTCAAACAAAGTGATGCGTTGACATTCGTATAGTGCAAAAACTTTTGAGGAAAATATAAAGACCCCTTAGGAAATTTGTGAAGTTCTTTAGCTACTAGTTTCAAGCATCCTTGTTGGTTTTCTGGGTTTTTTCTGCTGTTGAATCTGTTCATTTCACTGCTGTATTTTTTATAATTCTGCGACCCAGGTAATTCTTTAACCTTGTATTGCATATTATTTCACATTGATGAAGATATGAACTCATTTTTTAATTGTTGGAGCATGACTAAGTTTGCCTAAAATGAATGTTGCATCTGTTTAAGGATGTAAATCTGTTAAAGTTAGTTGAAACATCATGTTTTCCATTACATTTGTAGTTGAGGTTGTATTCCAGTGTATCTGGTTGAGGATTTGCAGTTACAATTTCATGTTTAGCCGTTAAAGGTTGTTTAACTACTAATAAGGTATGGATTCAAAACATGCAAATTTAAGATTTTTGCTTCTCGTATGTGACGCTGAGTTGATGAAAGATGAGTTATTATTTGCAAAAAACAGGTTTAGTGGATGTATGTGAGTGGTTTTAAGACGTTAGTTTACAAGGTGCAACTCATTTCTGTTTAAGTTATTAACTTGCGTTTAAAGTGGCTGTTGAATAAAGTGACTATTTCTGCAGTCATGACTTGGTAGAAATGGCTATAACCAAAATTGGTCAGGTCAGTAATCCAGCCTTCTGGTGGCTGTCTATGCAAATCCCATTTTTAAAGTACCCTGGGCCAAAAAACTAAACTTCTACGAGCCCAACTGTAACGGATTAATTGCAGGCCCAGTGCTAAAGATATCCAAAATGGGTCAGCAGTATAAATACTCAAATACCTGGCCCATTTCCTTTTAAATTAGCCAATCCCAATAAGATTTGACCCATTTTCTTTTGATAACAAGGCTGCCCATTCATTAAAATAATAAGTTGGACCAAACTTTAAAGTGCCATGTTTCCACCAATTAATTCCAATAAAAATCAAATTTTTGTTACTAATTAATTAGCTCATTTCCTTAGTAATTTAATTTAAACGCTAGACAATTAGTAGGCGCTCATTAACTTCATGGACTCGCTTGTATAATGTGATGTTTAACATTCAATTAATTTAATAATCTCATATCATATCCATTTTGCTTTAATTAATTCCTAAATTAGTTAAGCCGTTGCTATAAATACGGATTCGCTTGCGTAGCGCGATAGTTGATATTTAATAAATTCTAAAATTCATTCTCACAAATGTTGTAATTTTTCCAAAAGTAATAACGTGCAAATAATCCTTTGACCTGACAGCGGATTCGCTTGCGTAGCGCTGTCAGTCATAAATTTCGTCTCGATCACGCATTCGCTTGCGTAGTGTGGTTAAGACATCTTATTATTCAAAATATTCTGTAATATTTTTAATAATTAAGAAATAAGAGCAGATAGGTAAAATATGGAAATTAAATATATTACAGTTTATCAAATTTCAATCAAGCCAAGTTTAAGTCAATAAAGCGACCGTGCTAGAACCACGGGACTCGGAAATGCCTTACAACTTTTTTTCGGTCAATAAAATTTCTTACCCAGACTTTATTTTCGTAGAGCAATAATAATAGAGACAAACCTTTATTTGACTAGAGATTCATATAAAAGGTGACTTGGAACACCAAAAAATTAATTTCAAGTGGCGACTCTGTAAATAAACCAATCCCTGCTCAAGTTTGTCACTTTAATTGAAAAACTACTTAACCTGTAACCCACACATATATCTTTTAGGGGTAAAAAGAGAGTGTGATAGCTCTGGCGACTCCGCTGGGGACTCATGTAGTCAGTGGTCATGAATGCAAACTGAGTAAAAGCTAAGATTGTATATTGTTTGGGCCTCATCGAATCAAATAAAAGCTGGCCTATTTTTCTTAGCAAGAAAGCTGCCCATTTTCTTCTATATAACTAGTTGGGCCAAGTGAGTCCATTTCATATAGCCCATTTTTAATAATAATAATTCAGCTAGGCCATATCTTTTAGTAATTCTAGCAGGGCCAATAATATTCTAGTGCCCTTTCTTTAATGAATCAGTATACTAACCCAATGCCTTGCAATAGACAAATCTCTAAAACCATCCATTCTTAAAATTGATCCGTTGGCCCAACCCTTTATATATATATATATATATAATCTTGAATAAAATTATTGGATATTTTTAGTCAAATAATCTTGATAAAAAATCAGATATTTCTTTTATCAGATAACTTAGTCTCTTTTATAATTTTAATCGCTAGGCAACTAGTAGGCGCGCTTTAACCTTTTTTTATTCACGAACTCATGTGCGTAGCGTGACGTTTAATATTTATTAAAATTAGTTCAATAATCTCATACCATATCCAATAGTTTTAGTTAATTTTTTAATTTAATTAATCATTTGTCATGACTGCATATCGCTTGCATACCGCTGTTATAACAAAATTAATAAATTTTGTCTCAACCATACATTCGCTTGTGTAGTGTGATTACGTCATTTTATTATTCAAAGCATCCTTCAATAATTTTAATAATCAAGAAATAAAATCGGACATAGGAAAAACATGAAAATTATATAAATCACAATTTGTCCAAAATTAATTCAAGCCATTTTTAGTCAATAAAAGCGACCGTGCTAGAACCACGGGACTCGAGGAATGCCTCACACCTTCTCCCCGATCAACGGAATTCTTTTCCCGAACTTTATTTTCGCAGATCAAATAATAATATAGTCAAACCTTTCTTTGACTAGGGATTCAAATAAAAGGTGACTTGGAACACCGAAAAATCAATCCAAGTGGCAATTATGTAAATAAAATAATCCATATTCAAGTTTTTCACTTTAATTAAAAGAATTCTTTTACCCACAATAGTCCATAACAAATATATCTTTTGGGGTAGAAAAAGGGATGTGACAGCTTTGGCGACTCTGATGGGGACAACCAAAATTCGAGCTTGTATATTGATTTTATTTGGCTTTATTAGTTTTTGTATATATTGTGATTTATTTGGTCCTAATGTGCTACTTGTGCGCTTTTTACCGCTTTGATATTGTTGAACTGTACATATAAACTATCTTTTCATGCACCCCTTCTAAGTCTTCTTGAAATTAAAATTGGCCATTTGCTTGACATAACCCACTTTCTTTGAGATAGTCGAGGTGTTTGCCACCCGGTAAAGGATTTTAGTCACACATATTTTAGGCGGGAAGCACCACCAGCTAAGCGAAAAAGTAATACTACCGGTACGCTGATCCTCCTTGGCTTGAGTTGTCCGCTCGAGTAAGCCAGTCTAAATACCTTCTCCACCAGGATTTAAACCTAGAATAACAAACTTCGTGTCGGATATCCCTAGTAGGTTCACTTTATTTGCATCACATGCATTTGACTTAGCAGCGCTCCGCACAGGGGCCGTGTTCTTTTTTAGGACAGGTACCTTGTTGAGACCATTATGTTCATGTTATGTGCTTGTGTGTTACATTATTTGGGAGGCTTGCATGTTGACCAGCTTTAGGATAGATCAGTTGAATGAACAGAGAAAAAAATGATGTGGTCTGGTGCTTATGGTGTGAAAGATTAATTTTCCTAAAAATCAAAAAGAGAAAACATAGTCGGTTTCATTGAATTACGCGAGTTTGATTCTCACTACCTGGTGAGATACGTAGGCAACCTCAATCGGGTTCGACCCCCATTTTTCAAAAATAAAATAAAATTACACATGTGCACCAAAAAATTTCAGAAAAAAAAGGAGTAAATATAGCTACTTTTACCATTTTACCCTCGTATCCAGCCGTTTTTACAAGACAGCCTTAAAATCTTCCTCAGAAGTGCTAAAGGGCCCTTTTTGTTAAAATAGCTACTTTGTTGGCTGCTTTGCTTTTTACTATTTTTTCCTTGTGTTCGGTCATTTTTGCCGAGACAGCCTTAAGCCTTCCACGAAAGTGCTTCAAGGCTGTTATTTTGTTGTTGTAAAAATGACAATTTCATCTAATTTTATCTACTTTTTATTGTGTTGCATTTGTATCCGATCATTTTTGCCGAGACAACCTTAAAATCTTCCTTGGAAATGCCGAAGTGGCTACTTTGCCCATTTTTGTTTGCTTTTTACCATTTGCCCTTCTGTACGGCTAATTTGCCAAAGACAACCTTAAACCTTCTACGGAAGTACCAAAAGGCTATTTTCATAAAAATAGCCGTCATTTCTAGTTTTGTTTGGTTGTATTCACCCCTTTCGATCTCTCTCAGGAGTAATAAAGGGTTATTTTTGTAAATAGCCATTTTTTATTTTGTCTACTTTTTATCATTTTGTCCCTATGTTTGGCCATTTTGCCGAGACGACCTTTAAACCTTTCTCGGGAGTACCAAAGGGCCGTTTTGTCCTTCTTCTTCACAAACAACACCGGTGCACCCCCAAGGCGAGATACTAGGTCTATAAATCCCTTATCAAGCAAATTCTGCAATTGCTCCTTCAATTCCTTCAACTCAACTAGGGCCATATGGTATGGTGCAGTAGAAATGGGCTGAGTGACCGGAACCAGATCAATGCAGAAGTTGATATCTTTGTCGGGTGGCATCCCTGGCAAATCGGTAGGAAACACCTCTGGAACTTCACACATAACCGGTACTGAATTTCATGGAAGGAACCTTTGCACTTGGATCACGGGTATAGGCCAAATATGCTAGATACCCCTTCTCGACCATACGCCGAGCCTTTACAAAAGTTATAACCCTGCTAGTAGAATGGCTAGAAGTCCCCCTCCACTCTAATTGAGGCAACTCTGGCATGGCTAATGTCACAGTCTTGGCATGACAATCCAAAATAGCGTGATAAAGTGACAACCAATCCATGCCCAAGATAACATCAAAGTGCACCATTTTTTCTACTTCTTATAATTCACCTTTTGTGTCCGATAATTCTTAAAAATAATAATGAAAAATATATTGAGTCCTAAATGGGCATTTTACTAAAAAAAAGTTGCATATAGTTTAGGTAAGTCCTGACCCCTTTTATCTTATTCTTAGGTTCACATTAATTCTCAACAAAGAAGCAGCCAGAAAAGGGTGAGGGACGAGACACCTCCTACGTTCTTAATTAGAGATAAGACCCCAAGTAGTCTCAGTAATTGGTGGGCTTTTTTTGCCACATGGGAAAATGATCAAGTTTTAAGCACCTCAAGTTTCTTACGAACATCATGAGAGTTAAGCCTAATAGAGATTTAATCGAGGCCCTAGTGGGTTTTTGGGACCCTGTGAACAATGTCTTCAAGTTCAACGATATGTAAAATGACGCCTACATTGGAAGAATTAGGGGGGTTTATAGGATTAGGGAGAAACCTTTGTGGGAAAAAGCCCGCAGCTCCGAGAAATTTGGTGTGAACAACTTTTTGAAGAAACCTTTGTCGAATTCCAATAGGCTACTTGAACGAAGGTTGGGTTCCATTGGAATATTTGTGTGACAGATTTGGGGATGTGAAAGGGTTCGAGAACTTCTTAGGCTTAGAATTCGTCAACCAATTGAGTTATGACGCCTGGAGGGAGTTGAGAATCTTCGCTTTTATAATATCATTTCTAGGAATCAAGGTCTTTTTAGAGCATAGTGGGCTCATCAGAATTCCATTGTTTGCGATCATCTCATTTCTACAAAGTAGCAAGGATCATACCATTCTTCCGATGATTCTGGGAGATATTTTTTGAGCTTTGACCCGCTGCCAAGAGGGCGAAGATTACTTCGAGGGATGCAACATTTTTCTGTAGATGTGTTTCATAGAGAACCTTTATCGTCATCCAATAGTAGTAAATTTCAGTGATAATTGGCTGAATTACATTGGATGTCACCCAAACAAGGCCGCGAGTTGTAATCTTCCAGAGTGGGTAAGGGCCTAAGGGACACTACTTGGTTCATTGACTGCTGATAGAATCACTTGGAACTATTATTGGTTCTCTTTTGCTAGGGTCATACATATGTCGATGTATCACCCATTCTTTATACTTATGGGTTTTAGTAGTTTCCAACCCTACGCACCCCTACGTGTCATGTACCAACTAGAGAGAGAGAGAGAGAGAGAGAGCAAAAGAGACCCCAGATTGAGGACATGCATCTGTTTGTGTGGGAATTCAAGGGAGAGGAACTTCCAAGGGAGTTATATGCACAAAAGGTTTGATTTGGTAGTAGGTTTCCTAACATGGACGAGATGGTAACCGATCGTGAATGTGGAGAGGTGAGCCTCGCATATCTTGAGTGGTTTTACAATTAGGCGATCCCGGAGCAACGGCCAGAAATCCATAAGGATGCATTTGATTGGGAGGATGACATTCGAAACAGAGTTGGGCTGGCTACGGAAGAGATGAAAAAGTATTATGAATCAATCTTTGGAGCACTACAAGACGAGCTCGTCATTGTTAAAGTGGACATGGATCTGCAATATGATTCTTTTGAGAAAGAGAAAGCTCAGTGGAAATGAGAGAAGCAAGCAATCAAGGCCCAGATTAGGCAGAAAAACAAAGTCACAATTGTTCAGCGACAAGAATAAAGAGAAGCCCAGTTCAAGATGGTCTGTGATCATGAGCGTAGAGGTTTTGCTCCATTAATCCAATGTCTAAGGGATCAGATAGGGGGAGTTGAGTCAAGTAAGGAGCTCTAGATCGTTGAGTTTGAAATAGAAAGACATCACTACCAAAGGTGATCGATCGGTTAGAGGGGAGTCACTAGAAGCTTGACGCTAGAGAGATATGGCCTTAGAGCACGAGCATGATGCGCTGGATCTAGCCGAAACCCGTGGTCTGCGAAATCATGAGTTGTATTTGGCTCAGGAGCACATTAAGGGAAAGATCCTTGAGGTAGCCACATATACCTCCCGAGCATGCAGTAGTTGCTAGGGAATGACGCCAGAGTGGTTTGTAGAAGTATCATTGAACGTTGCCCATCACATATCTGCAGATTTAGAGAAGATATATCGCGATGTTGGGGGTCAACCGCAGGAATAAGTGCCTTGAATACAATGATTCCGATGGATTCTCCTGTAGAGATCATAGTCTTATTGTAGTTAGCAGTCCACTTTGATTGTTCGTTTGTTGTCTTTGAGTCTGTAAGAGTCTTTTGGTGTTTTGAGTCTTGTTGTTTTGACTTTTATCTTAAAAAGTCTGTTTGAGTCGAGTCTGGTCTTGTTTAAATGTTTGTCTTTATGTAAATTTTATTTTTGAGTTTTGTATAAAAAAATCTGAAAATCAAGGAAAAAGATTTTGTTTTAGAAAAATTCAAAAATTAACCAAAAAGATTTTTGTTTTTGTAAATATATATTAAAACAAATTGGTCATATCCCTGAATTAAGTAATGATCATATTCATGCGGTGACATGATATGTAGGTAACCTCCAAATGGTTCGATTGAAATATTTTTCAATGACTCTAAAATGAGGGATCAAAATGAGGTGAGTGAAAAGAAAAGCAAAGAGAGAGAGAGAGAGAGAGAGAGAGAGAGAGAGAGGAAAAATAAGAGCATCAATAAGCAGCAACCTTATAAGACAGAATGAAACATGAAATCCAAAAGCATGTTAGAAATGGTGATAATGTTAGGAGCATGGCATATTACGTGTGATTCACATATGTAAAATGCTTAACCCTAACATGTTTGTTGTCTCTTATATAGTAAGCTTAAGGTGGTTAGGTTTTGGTAAAACTGGCAACACATCATTACTTCACCAGATCTAAGGGAAAAGTAGCAATGACTAACAATGATGAAATCGAGTTGGTTAGTGAAGACCCCAGGGTCAGTCAATTGAGCAAGAGCGGAGGAAGTGAGAAGATTGAAACAACAATTGTCTGATGTGTATCAGGCTTAGGTCTCCGATCAGCCTCCGCCTTAGGGTCCCTCAAAGGGAACTTACCCATGTCTAATCAACTGTCACTCCATGCAATGAGCAATCACATTCTACCACCAGGGTATGTGCCAAATTACATCTTCCCTGCTGCCCCCAGT
>MCJB01034748.1:7239-70762 GCA_002018475.1 Nicotiana obtusifolia | reverse complement strand
AAAATGCCTAAAAATGAGGAACTGTCACTGCGGGTCGCTACCACACGTTCCTTATGTCCTTACCTAATGTCCGGATAAATATTAAAGTTATATTCGATATATATATATATATATATATATATATAGTATAATATAGTATAGTATATATATACTAAATGTATTGCACGCACGCTCCGTAATACACTTAACTGCATATTAATCCCTTGTATTACAAAAGCGTTAATGGCTTACATTTATATTATTTAGACATGCAGTAAATACAAAATTGAGTTTAATTTTGGTAAAATGTTAACAAGAAAGCAACCAACTTTGGTCGCAAATATATATACTTTTATATTTGCGACCAACGTTGGTCCCCAAACGAAAATCCGATTTATTTTAATTTTCTAGATAAGCGACCAACATTGGTCGCTTATAATCCCATAAAATTTCCATCCAATAAGCGACCAACGTTGGTCGAAAAAAGAAATTTTGATTTATTTTAATATTCCAGATAAGCGACCAACGTTGGTTGCTTATCTCCCCATAAATTTTCCCTTCAATAAGCGACCAACATTGGTCGCTAATATTAAACCTGGGTCCAGTTTTGCGACCAAAATTGGTCGCCAATTGTGAATTTTCTTTGACCAGATTGGTCTGACCAGTCCGGTCAAAATGTTGACGAAGTTAGCGACCAATTGGCGACCAACTTTGGTCGCTAATTGCTTTAAGTTTTTTTTTTCATTTTTTTTTTCTAAATTGGCGACCAATATTGGTCGCTTTTAGTGGCAGACCAACGTTGGTCGCTAATTTTTGGTCTCAAAAATGTTGTTTTCTAGTAGTGTGCCTATATTTCTACTACTTTTTCTGAAGAAGAAGAAGAAGAACAAGGTCAAGGAAGTTCATATCACAGAGCCTCTAGAAAAATTGAAGGAAGAAGATCAGTAAGGGATCAAAGGAAAGAGCATTTCAGAAGGTCTTTGAGGCCAAAGAATCATAAGATGCATCGACGGCGAAGAAGACAATGAATATTCTGTCACCTCATGTATTCTAATTGATCTTGTAGATTTTATTACAAGTGACTAGTCATCTTATTCTCAATTGGCTTAAAGTTTCTAAGTGGAACAAATCAGTCGAGGAAAAAAAAAAAACTAAATAAACATTGTATTCTCATCTTTTTAGCTGTAGATGCAAATTTGAGCCTGGTAGTCACTCCATATGCATGCATACATGTAATTCGGGATCGGCTACATGAATACATATACTTTGTACTATTAATTTTTTTTCTATATATAGGTGCATTTTATTATATTCCATGGTATAGCTGGTTTTGCCAAATTAAAAAGGATGATTGTCATAAATTTTGACTACTAATGTAAAAGTAGTCGCACTATTCCTCTATCTATATGTATGTTTTTCCGTGTGTATGTAGAGCATTATTACATAGTGCGTGCCTTTTTGAGATGTTGTGGGAGGACGATAAGCATAGTAACCAGACTTGTGGTCACTTAATTCTAGAAACGCCCGTCATTGTTAGGAAAGCGCGTAAATTAAAGTAACACTACGTACAATATATTTTGTAGTTTAATTCTTTTTAAATATCGCGTATAGCGAAAACTTAATGTATCGGACTGTCTTTTTACTAGGCGTAAAGCAAATGAGGTGAAATAAAAGTTAATACACATAAGGTTTATTTTTCATTCACACACGTACAATCACATCAAGCAGTCATTATCCTTTTCATTAGGCCAATTATACTAACAAATCATAATAGCTTAACTTTATCCTCATTACAGAAAACTACAAAATCATTCTAGGATGACCTCTTTTAACTTATTAGTAGTACAATACGTAATATTTTACGACCCCACTTAAAATCTTGAAGCAGGCTACGTCTGAGGAAGGGTGATAAGAAACTTTTTGGATACTGGTGAAGGTGTTGAGGAAATGAAAGTGAAGGTTCAAGGAAAAGAGAATTAAGCTTTGTGGACTGCAGAGAGAGGTCGGCGGAAAAGTACGGCGGCGGCGGTCCACTTGCAATTAGCCACTGCCAACTTGCTTAGTACTACCACCTTGTTTTTTTCCTTCCCGGCCAGTACATTTTGGGAGCATTAGCCAAAATGAAGACCTTGAAAATGATGTGGAGTTCAATGTGTGCATTTCACGCAGACACCTTTTAGTTCTACCACTTCTTCCCTGATATTAGAAAGTCATGCAAGAACCCCACATCTGTTTTTTTTCAACTTCTACTCACGAGTTTCTGCCTTTGTCGTTCCCTTTGAACAACGGAAGAATTTTGATAATGGGATTCAAAAAATTTGCACTTGTAATCTAAATGAATTTGTGAACTACTGTCATCAGTACAATAAAAAGCTAGCTTTATGTCGTGTATATGTATATATACGGAAAAAATTTAACACAATACAAATTTTCAAGGAGCGTGATTTAATTGAACCCCCTACGTTGATTGTGGCTCCACCACGGCTTTTGATAGGTATACGGATAAAATCTCACATAGAAATTAATACATATGAGGTGTAATATTGAGAAATTTTTGAAAAACTCGTACGGACTTGACTTGAAATATACAATATTGCACCCTATAAAAATGTCTTTGAGCCGATTTAACCCAACATCCTTTGCTATAGACCTGATTTATTTTTTCTTACAAGGTGAGAGTTACGGTAGTAAAATGACAAGGAACGAGCATGACAAAATAACAATACCATTATCCATCGGTTCCTACTCAATCTTTTTTTTTATTTGTCTGTTCGAACTTTTTCCTTACTTGAATTGATAAAGAGGTTTTCTTGAAAAAGTGAATTGAGTAATTAAGAGGAGCTCCATAGAATTATAGAAACACCATCTCTAGAGATGATGGTTCTCCGAAGAAAAGAAACAAAAGATACGACAGCTCTCAAAAATTGCCACATCACTGTGACACTTAGTTAAATCACGCTCCAAAGCAAACTTGCAATTGGCGTCGCATTTTATTTCATATGCATGTTTGTTATCTCAAGTCACTTATTTTTAAAGCAAAGAGTCGACACTATGTCTCACAATGCAGCCTAAACATTTATGATGATTCCAAGGAGCATGGTACAAATTCACTGTTGTATGGTTATTACTTATTTAGTAAGCTATTTACATAGTAGAATCGATTTAAAATTGTTGGAGTTTGATAGAGCGTTTCTATGAAGTAACTATTACAATTTTACTTTTGTTTTTCAAGAATGAAAAACACATACAATTCACTAATTCAGACATAATTACTACATTCTGACATGAATATTATTTATAGTAAATTTTTCCCTAAAAACCTTACTTGAACGTATCCTTGAAATTTATGAAGAATCTTTCAGGTGCATGATTAGAGTCAAATATCTTACCGAACTTCAACGAGCTGCATATTCCCTTGACATATAAGCACATCGCACTAAGGAAAAGTTGACAAAAAGATACTAAAATTTCCTAGATTAATTTGTCCACTTCGCCATTCCAATAAGTTTTATTCTTCGATTAACCATTAGAAAATATCTTTTAAGAAGTTACTATTGTCGTGGAATATTTAGTAAAGCATTCAAAAATCGTTTTCTTCCTTATGAACAAAATCCAACAGCAAAGTCCCTACTGCTAAATATTTTGATTTTCTAATGTCAATATATGGCGCTTTGATAAATGTTTTAAGTTGGAGTCTCTAAATTAAGTACGGTAGTCTTTTATTTAATCAGTTCTGAACTTTGAACATAAAATATTTTTTAGAAAAGTAAAGTTGGGATTTGTCTAGCTTGTCCTATTGTGGCAGACTATAAATATTTCAAAACCGCACTTAATTGAGCAAAGGTCTCAAAAGGCTAATAATTTAGTGGATGAGTGGTACATGCCTTTGGCATATTCTCTAGTCTCATAGCATTTTGTTATATTTTAACTATCTAACAGTAACTTGTATATACTTTAACAGATATGGATTTTTTTTCATTTGGTAATTTTTAGTATTGAATTTCTATATACAGAATTATTATGCCTAAATCCGAGTAAGTTTCTTTGCGCATCTCTTTTTCAATTTTCTCCAACTATATATTAAAATTTGAGTATTGCTATTCATAATAGTAAACGTGTAAAATTCAAGGTGTAATTACTGTGGTCCAGAAAAAGAAGCAAACACTACATTCCGGCCATGCTCTAGAAAACAGAAGATGAAATGATAACCTAGACAGGTGCAGGACTTGACTTGATTAGACACTAAATCAGCCAATCTTATTAGAGATTCACATCCGCTCTTATCTTTGAGCAGAAATGGAACTTATTCACTATACTGTTGCGTTAGCATGTTGTGATTGTGAAAGGGATAAACCGCTTCGACCAAACATTTGTTCTTTCGTTCCCACTGCTGCAAATTGATAATAGACAATCATCCAGACTTAACGAAAGTTCCACACGAAAGAATGTGTTTTTTCTCCCAATATAATCCACTTAGTATCTGAAACTCATCAACTCGATTATTTTAAATTCTCAATCATATAAAAGTTATCTTATTAGGATTCTATATTTCCAAAGAACAAACTTGAATTTTTCGATTAGAGGTAAAAAGAAAAAAATATTCATCTCATTACATTCTAGGGGATATGAATATACCTTTAAAACCGTTTTTTCTTCTCTATTTTATGGTGCATGTTTTTTCTCCGAAACTACTTTTAGTTAGTGACAGATCTAGAGCATTGTATATGAATTTTCGGAACCTAGTAATTTTTGCGTAGAACTTATATTTCTACTAAAAAATTCATTAAATATTTATAAATATCTATTTGTAAACCCAATTATTATTATATATATTAATTTAAAATTACAATAAAAATCCGTAAACTTCAATTCATGAATTCGCCTCTGATTTTAATATATTCATTATTTCCTTTCTTTCAAACTAAATTCATCATTAGTACATGTGGCACTACTAGCCGTGGTTTTCACTATATTAGTGACACATTGCTGATATCCTAAAAAAGTGATTCAATTGCAACTGCCAAAGGACAACCCAACCCCCCACCCTCACTTCAAAAAAGTTCCACATCCATTTTCTGCTTAATTTATTTTATTCATAATAATACATAAAATAAAAGAAAAAATACATAATCAGCTCTTAATCTATAGCCAGATTCTCAACTACACACTCTACTTTTACAGAAATTTTACTATCCCCTAATCTATTTTAAAATAAAATAAATTCACCCTTAAAATACTACAATTAAATTTCTGCTGGGAAGTGAAATACACGCTCTAATCAAGTATATATTTTATTAAAAATTATTTTTCTCTTCTTTCCCTTATTTTCTTCTTTCTCTTTTCTCTTTTTCATTTACTCTTGTTGCCATCAAACTAAATAACAAAATTTTATCCCATGTTTTAATTTTTGGCCCCTGATCTCCTTCTCCTCTTCTTTTTTTTCGGCTGCTAAGCTAGGCCTTTAAATGGCTATTATGGTGATGACGTTATGGATGATTTCTATCACAGATAATTGTGGGGCACAAAAATAATGACTCTTATGATTAAGAGGCGAGTGCTAGGGATTTATGTGAGTATGTGTGTCTGTGGAGTAAGAAAAGGCTTCTTCTAACTTGAAATTTCAAAAGCTTCATCTTTTCCGGCAGAAAAAAAAAAATTTCGATGATGGACATTTTTAAATATGAGTGATTTTTATGAAAGTGTGATTTGTGTTTTTGAGAGAGAAAGAAAAAGAAAGAAGCTGACTAACCAAAATAATTAAAGAAGAATGGCCTTAAAAGTCGTCGGCGAGTGCCGTAAGCAGAGTGGAGTACACACTCTGCCGCATAAACTTTAAGAATATAAATAATTTTACTTTAATATAGTTTAGGAGGTAATAAAATTCTCCATAAAAATAAAATGTTAAAGTTAAAAATCTGGGGACTTATATATTTTCCCTAAAATAAAAGAAGGCCCACAATTTTGTCAAAGTGACGCCACCAAATAACCAAGCGTGCATCGACCTGACATACGTGTCCACTGCCGCTCCAAATAACTCCGACCCAAAACCGAACCAGAAATTTCCAGGAACCCACCGAACCACCTAGTCTATTTGGCACTCCTGTCCAAAAATCAGTGCGTAAGCAGTGACCAAATGCAACCCACCCCCCTACCCTCTTATTCAGGTCAGTCACACCTACTGTCGCATTCCACCCAACTCAATTCTTGCATACGTGTCTATCACTTTTTTTTTACATTTTATTTTTTCATATTTTCTGATTATTTTAACACGTTTTTTCTAGATCTCTTGGCTTATCTTTGCCACGTGTCCCTTCGACAATCTCTATATATTCGCTTCTCTCCCTTGTGTCCGAAGTTTCAACTTTCAAGCATTTTCCTATTCTATTCTCCCTCATACTCTGTATTTAGACATCCCACCAAAAAAATTCTTAAAAAAGAAAAAGAGAAAAAAGGGAGAGTAAATTGATTGGAAAAAAAAAAAATCAAAAAAATGACAGCAGCAGAGTTGCAATTACCTCCGGGTTTCAGATTTCACCCAACTGATGAAGAGCTTGTAATGCATTACCTATGCCGAAAATGCGCCTCCCAGCCAATTGCCGTACCAATTATTGCTGAAATTGACCTCTACAAGTATGACCCTTGGGATCTTCCTCGTAAGTAATTTTCTCCTTCACCTTTGTTAATATAGAACAGTTCAAAATTTTGAAGGTGAATTTTTGAATTAACCAAAATTTTGGTATTTCTGTTATAGATTTGGCATTGTATGGTGAGAAAGAATGGTACTTCTTTTCACCTCGAGACCGCAAGTATCCGAACGGTTCACGCCCAAATCGAGCTGCTGGAACTGGTTATTGGAAAGCGACTGGTGCCGATAAGCCCATTGGACATCCGAAGCCAATGGGAATTAAGAAAGCATTGGTGTTTTACGCCGGCAAGGCTCCCAAAGGAGAGAAGACTAATTGGATCATGCATGAATATAGACTTGCTGATGTTGATAGATCTGCTCGTAAGAATAACAATAGCTTAAGGGTGAGTACAGAACAGAATTAGGATTGATCGATTTTTTTTGACGGTCTGGATTGAGTTTCGATTGATCTGACGGTTTCTATTTGTTTACAGCTGGATGATTGGGTTTTATGCCGAATATACAACAAAAAGGGTTCGATTGAAAAGAATCAACTCAGTAACCGGAAAATGAACACAAGCTATATGGATATGGTAGAATCTCCAGAGGATCGGAAGCCGGAGATTCTACCACCGCTGCCGCCGCCGCCGCCGCCGCCGCAGCAGCAAGTGCACAACGATTTTTTCTACCTGGACCCGTCGGATTCAGTTCCGAAGATCCACTCCGATTCGAGCTGCTCGGAGCACGTGCTCTCGCCGGAGTTCACGTGTGAGAGGGAAGTGCAGAGCGAGCCGAAGCTGACTGACTGGGAAAAAGCTACCCTTGACCTTCCGTTTAATTACATGGATGCTACTACCGGCGCCACAACGGTGGATAATAGCTTGTTAGGTTCACAGTTCCAGAGCAGTTATCAGATGTCGCCGCTGCAGGATATGTTCATGCACCTGCACAAACCTTTTTAAATTAAGTGGAACCTCGTGAATCAATTTTCGGGCGCAAGTGTCAAAGGAGACTAAGGTCCGTGACTGCGCACGTGCGGCTGTAATAGAATAGTAGTACCAGCATCTTTGGTTTCCTTTCCTTTCACATTGGCAATTGGGAAGACAAAAATTTGTATATATTGTTACGTAATAAAATCGCAATTACAAATAAAAGAAAAAAAAGAACAAAAAGAGAGAGACTATAATCATGTCTATAGTACATAATGATCATGTGACTGAGGTACTACATGTGAATGTACTTTAGTGATATAAGTAGTATGGCAAGTTTTAGGTGTTTTTCAAACTTCTATTCTATTGATTAGTTGTTGGGTTGATTCACTCTTGAAATTTTAGAACTCTTTTGTACTAGCATTATGGTTTTTATGTATTCTGCCAAATTGAGGAATGCAATAATATCTTATTTGTATCGTTAACTTCTTTGTTTTGTGATATAATCCTACCTTTAGGTGACTCTGGTTGCTCTATAATCAATGGTTAAAATGAGATATTTTTATTGGGTGGAGTTTGGATTCAAAAGTCAAATATCATGAATTCGGATATAAAATTTTTAATTTTTTAAAAATAAATTTAAATATTTAAAAATTACTTATAAAATTATTATAAGTCACAATAATTAACAATTCAAAATATTTAAAAGGCATGTAAATATTGTCGTCAAAGAAATAAGAGTCATATAAAAGAACAAGCAAAATTACTTTATTGAGCTTGAGAATGAAATATAGTATAAATTTTGCCAAGAATTTCGTTGTCTCCTATAATGGTTGTTTAGCCTTTCATTATTAATTATACCTAGGGAAACAAGATTCTAGTATCAATAAGGGGGGTCACTGATGAATATATAAGGACGAGCTATGAATGCAAATATTCTCTATAACGGCTGACCATTTAATGCCAGAAAATATTCTTCAGTAAATACTATCTGATATCAAACATTCGATCGACTCACCTTGATCGTGCTCCCTTTGGGGTTTATCCGATGCCAACTACATCTGTTGTTCCCGGTACGGGTTATTATTCAATTTCCTTTCTACCTGTCTTCGGTTCCAATGCAATTGCCCTCTCGTAAGGCAGTAATGAGCCGCTTTGGTGCGTAGTGTCCGGGACGCCTTGGGGTCTTCGTGCAATTTGCCATGCCGAAGATACTCGATAAACTCATTCCTCCAGTCCCAGACTAGGTTGATTGTATTTACTTCACAATAGCCGTTCAAATCCAGCAACGCGTGCATAAGTTGAACTACAGTACCAGAGTGAAACCCTTTCATCTCCAGGACGACCCCAACTTTCCTAATGTATCTGCTTCTATGTTCTCTTATCTCAGGATGGGTGTGATCGACCACTCCCTGAATCGTGCGAGCAATGTCTGAACATTAATCACATATTGTTGCATGCGTTCCTCCTTTGCGTTGAAAATCACGTACACTACGTTTACTATAAGTTGGGAATCCCATTTGACCTAAATGACCTCGGAGTGAAGTCTCGAGGCCAGTTCGAGTGCTGCAACCAAAGCCTCATACTCGACTTCATTGTTAGTTAACAGAACAATTTTAATGGCCTGCCTTAGGGTTTCCTCCAAGGGCGTGATTAGAATCACCTCGAGCCCGGACTCTTTTGCATTAGAAGCTCCGTCCGTGAACATGGTCCAACCTTCTTATGTCGTTTCCAATACCAGCACCGCTTCTTTAGCAGCCAGGGGTGTTCGGCCAAAAAATATAACTCTTGGTTCAAATAAATAAATTTATGTGATAATGGGTTAAACCTAGTTAATAATAATATTTCTAGATATGGCTTCAGAAGTCGTGATTAGCACCGAATAGATCTAGTAGGAAAGTGATAACAGCATGCAACATCACTCAAGTAAATAGGAGGAGTGATTCACCCAATAAAGGATGAACTTTGCGATTGTTCCACCTGACAATGATGAATGACAGACAAATTCTTGAATGTTTGAATTATTCTCGGATCTGATGGAAAAGTATGGAATAATATAGACAAGAATTCTGATGAAAAGGTAGTATTTGTATCTTAGTAAGAGAGAGTGAGAGAGAGAGAGAGAGAGAGAGAGAGAGAGTCTTTTTTCAAAGTTTGTTCTTACAAAATGAATATCACATACCTCATATCATTGCCCTTTTTCCTATTTATAAGAGACATTTTCCTAGTAAACCTTAATAGTACAAGTGCAGAGAATATTCAGTAGAATATTTAGTAGAATATTCTCTTACATATTCTATTTTGAAAACCAATAGTTATAACTTCATCAGCGATGCTCGACTTCGACCATTATCAACACCTCGACCATGGCTCTCGTCGACTCTTCGGCTATAAGTCTTGTTGCTTCCTGCTCCACCTCGACTAATGACGGCTCGGGGACTCTTTCTTTAGTGTTATCTTATCTTAAATACTAGGGCAGATTTTGACCTATACAAGGGGCAATAGCCCGAGACTGAAATCGGTCAAAAGTTGGCCAAGACTTGTGATTGTTCGCAGTCCTAGGCTTATATTCAATATCGAACTCACAAATTTCGGCTGTCCACTTGGCCAACCGGCCTGACAATTCAGGCTTGTGAAGAGCATTCCGCAAGGGGAAAGTTGTTACAACGGCTATCTTATCCCTTTGTACTTCCCTTAACTTTAGCTAGGGGGTCCTCGAGGAGGTCAGGAGCTCTCGTACATGCGTTCCATAAGAGGAAAGTTGTTGCCTCTTCGGCTCCTGCCCCTTCTACGACCGTGACTAATTCTGCTCACTCCTCGGTCTCGCTCGCTGCTGCTTCAGCATCAATTCCTTCTTTACCTGCGAAGACTTCGGCCGCGAAACCTTCGGCTTCTCCCTTATACCGTCTTATAGATGTGGAAGAGGAGTCTTTTCCAGGTGATGGGGACGTGATGCCCCGTAAGAGTAGATCGGTGGACGTTGATGAAGGGGTTGCCCGGGCCGTTGGCTCGGTGACGGGTGATTTTATGCTTCGTGAGATAGCGACTATTGTCATTGAAGATGATGTCGGGCCAGCATTTGAGATTTCGAGGTCGGCGGAGGCCGATGAGGGTGTGTCTCTCCCTTCTGCGATGATGGAAGCTGAAGAGCCGCTACTAGGGTTTCTGACACTTTGCAGCAAGAGGGGCCGTCGACTTCACAGCCAGCTGATGATACTTCTTTGCCGGCCGATGGGAGAGGCAAAGGAATTGCCGAAGAAGGCTTTGAGACGGGTTCAGACGTTGATGCGACTGACCTAAGGATGATGGAGGGAGGGTTTACCCAGCTCGAGGTAAGGCTGGAGGGGTCTTCGAGGACCATTACGATCCACGCATATCGTGATCTATTGATGAATATGGAGAACGTTGTCCCTGACCTCGGCCCTCTTTGCTCCGACATAGAGGGTGAAACCCTCAAAGAGCTGGACGATGTTACCTTGTCGTGGAGCATAGCCTGTCTTGCTCTCAGGGTGAGTATTTTAGGGCTTCGTCTTTCTGCCTGTTTTTTTTTGTTTAACGTTTTGCCTTTGTTAGCAGGGGCATTCTCATTTTTGCTTTCCTTCTTTTTCTTTTTATGACTGCAGACCATGATTTTAGAGATTGAAAGCGCCCGAAGGGAGGAGAAGCGTAAGGAAATATTTGAGAGGTTGAAACACAAATATTTCGAGTACCGCGGCAAGTACCGGGAGTTTCGTAAGCGGTTTGGTGAGGGCAGTAATTTGCAGGCCTTTCGTGATGAATTGAAGGAGAAGGACGACGAGCTGGTGATTGTCATCGAGAAGTGTAGTGTCCTTAAGGGGACGTTAATAAGTAGGGAAAAGAGTTCGAAGTCAGTAGAGCCGTAGAGGCCCAATGTGGCGACCTTCAGACGTAAGTGGTCGAGTTGCGCAGGCAATTGGAGGAGTGCCGGCTCCAGATGGAGGTCCTTCATGGGGAAGTCGACGAGGAGCAGAGCGAGCTTGAGAAGGCTGAGTCTTCCCGTTTGGAGGCTCGGAAAAAATCGGAGATGCTAGAGTTGGCAAATAGGAATCTCGGGGTCGAGCGGGAGATTGATCAATCTACGGCGAAGGCAAAAGAAGATAGGTTAGAGGAGAGGAGAGGAGAGCTGGAAAAAGACAACTCCCTCATCCAGGACCGGGTGGCTGCCTTAGAGGCTGAAAAGTCTCAACTGGTTGCCGTCTTCCTCTCGTACTTCAAATTTCCCAAACGTTCTTTGGGATTTGTACGAAGAATGAATTCATGCTAAAGCTGAGTTGGACGTGTTTCAAGATTTGTATAAGGCGAGATCCGTTTCTGCGGTCGCCCTTGATGATGTTCGTGTTAAGGCCCGCGAGGCTCGAGTCGCTTATGGATATGATCCCACCATGCCCGAGGCTAGTGATGATGAGGGGGACATAGGCGTGCACCATCTTGAAGAGAACGCCTCTGTATGATGCTGCATACCCTGAGGGCGATGGTGATGATGAAGAAGAGGATCGAGACGGCCCAGGCATCGGCGGTCAAGGTGGTAGAGGTGCAGAAAATCCCAATGGCGGCGACCAGTAGTTTTTCTCCTCTTTCTATTTTTGTTGTAAGCTTGAAGACTTTTGCCGGCATCTTCACGAGTCTTTGTAAAAATTGTTTAGGTGTGAAATGGAATGCCAAGATTGTTTCCTGCATCTGTTTCCTTTTCTGTGGTTAGTTTTTCTATATTTGCGTTTGTTTGCTTTTGTTTCTTGTTCGAGCGAGGTCGAACATATTTGAACTTAGTCACGCCGATAGATGTTAGTTCGAGCGAGGTCGAACATATTGTCACGACCCGACCGGAGGGCCGCGACCGGCACCGGGCCCTACTCATCGGACACCGGCGTACCCTTCATCTAACTTTCCTTATTATCTACAAGGCTTGACATATACATACAATCTCGAACAATAATCATAGATAACCGAAATACCATATCGTGATATAAACATACTTATATACATAATATGGCCAACAAGGCTGCAATACAAAACCATACAACAAAATATATACGTTTACCGACAAGGCAATTCAATTGTACATATGTCAACTCATTGTCTATCGTCTGTACATAGCCCAACACTTGTCTATGCATAAACTGACATTTGTCTATGAGCCTCCACTGGAACATACATCATGCAACCTACGTCGGAACAGGGCCCCTACATGCCCAAAATGCCTATACAAAATGCATACCAAGGCTATATCAAGTCCGAAGGATGATTCTTGCCAATATCTGCTGAATGGGTAGCCTACTGTGGTGGGGGAGCTCCGTCTATCAGTCTGTCAGGACTTGCAGCACGACATGCAGCGTCCACAAATAAAAGGACGTCAGTACGGATAAGGTACTGAGTATGTAAGACAGGAAAACGTAATATAGGAGCAATAATATAAGTCAGGATAAGAAACATATAACCTGTACCATCTGAATGCTTATGAGGGCGACTAGCCATGACATGCTCGACATGCTTATGCATATACATATAACCTTTCTCAAATAATCATATACGTATACATTATCATTATCATCATCTTATACATAACCTCTGTGGCCTTATCATTATCATATACATTTACATACGCCTCTGTGGGCTTTATTGTTATCATATACATTTACATACGCCTCTGTGGGCTTTATCGTTATCATATACATACGCCTCCATGGGCTCATCATTATCATACCCAACTGATCAGTGGTTGCACAATAAGTGTCATACCCGGCCGACAATATCACGGCTCGGTAGAGTAAACTAGATACACATATATATAATGCATGCTCAACTTAGGAAAATACGTTCTAAGCCTTTTGGAGTGACATACAACTGCTATCCTATGTACACGTAATTAAGACTAACTCTTTATCATGAACCTTATAAGACTCAGGAAATACCAACAACATTGATATCATAGGAACAAGCGCAATCATTCCATAAGAGGGAAATAATATAAGCGACCCTAGCTTCTAAGAATAGAGTATTCTTTTGGGGCTCGTTCGTTGTATTGTATTCAATAGGAGTCGTGCAAAAGAAAGAACGGTATAGTCTTACATACTTGGTATATACTGCACCAGTTCTCAAGCTACGCAATTGTTACAATTCCTTAATCTACAAATAAAGATCAATTCAACCGTTACTCTCTAAGCGTCATAGCTATCATTAATTACAATCCCCTAAATTCGTATGGTGCTTCTCCACACCTTTCTTCTTCTAAAACTTCACAAACATAGTAATAACACATGCAGCTCAACAACAACCCAAATTAATCATAACCCAGTCCATTATCACTCGTTAACTTGAACTCATGGCTTCCAATCACCATCCCATGAGTTCTTACATGCATAAAAACATCATACCATGAATTCCCAAGAGAAATATTGCATGAAAGGGAGTAATAACTTACCTTGCATGTGGATTATCTAGCCTTCTTCCTTGATTCTTCAATTCCTAGGTCTCACCCCCACTTAGGGTTTGAAAGAAGGAGAAATCAGTTAGGACTTCTCCTTAGTTTCTTCAATCTCTAGCTTTTACTCTCAATTTAGAACTTGGAAGAGAAAAATTTGATTAGGGTTCATGGGGTTCTCTGAGAAAAAGGTCGTGGGGCTTAGTTTCTGTTAGGGAGGTCTGCAAATAGCTCCCTTGACCGACCTTGGAGCCCTTTTATACTAGCCCTTTAATTTGGCAAATAAATAATACAAGTGTCTGACGCCTGTCAAATATGCTATATCATTCTCGTCACATAATCAACAATGCTATAGCATTCTGGCAACATTTCTGACATTGATTTTGGCCCAGAAATCTTTTACACTCTGCGACACAGAAGGTCAGATTTGCGGTTCGCATTTTTAACAATGTGACCTCATTCTGGCCGCATTCCTAACGTTGATTTTAGCTTAGAAGTCTGTTCCAGTATGCGATGAAGGAGGTCATTTTTGCGGTCCGCATTTGCATTATGCGGTCGCATACTGACCGCATCCTTCACAGAGATTTTTGCCCAGAAATCTGTCTCATTTTGCGATTTCAGTGTTGCATATGCGGACCACATGTGAGTTTTGCGGTAGCATATTCAACTTTGCGACACCTTTTGCTCTTTTCTTGACTCTTTGAACTATTTTTCGAGTTCTTAGGCTCTTATATGTAAACTATCTTACCTCGAAATCTAACATACGAATTTACGAGTTGTAACACATATCTGAAATTAGCTGTAGCCGAGGACCGACAGATAACAGTTAGTTCGAGCAAGGTCGAACATAACCCGAGTTTAGTTATGGCCGAGGACCGGTAGGTGCTAGTTCGAGCGAGGTCGAATGTAGCCTGAATTTAATTATGGCCGATGGCTGGTAGGTGTTAGTTCGAGCAAGGTCGAACATAACCTGAATTTAATTACGGCCGAGGGCCGGTAGGTGTTAGTTCGAGCGAGGTCGAGCATAACCTGATTTGAGAGAAATATGCTGGTAAGTCTAAAGTTTATTGCCTTGACATTGTTGCATTAGTTACATACTTGGAGAAATTTATTGATTTTAGGTGTTGGCATGCGTTCCAGTCCCCTTACCGGTCTATCTAGTCCCTTCATTGGTCGATCTGGAGAATAATGAGAGGTCAGCAATGAAATAGTAATCAGGGCTTAGCCTTCGCGTACTTCAACTTGGAGTGTTCCCTTCGTCGCCTCGTTAAAAACCCCTTGAGAAAACCCAACTGGGACAAAACTCAAGTGAGGGAAAAAAGAGTACGACTTGGGGGACACTCTTTCCTTTAGAAGTTGAAGTATTTGAGGTGGCTGATATTTCAGTTGTTTAGTAGTAGCTTTCCTTCCATTGTTTCTAGCTGAAATGATCCTTTATTTGCTTTTGCTATGATTTTGAACGGTCCGTCCCAATTTGTCCCCAGCTTACCTTCCCCGGGTTCTTTGCTCCTTTGGGTTTTAGCTTTCAATACGTACTCCCCGACTTTGAGCGGCCTGACCTTTGCTTTTTTGTTATAATTGCGTTCTTCTTATTGTTTTAGGGCGATCATTCTTATGTAAGCCATATCTTTTCGTTCCTCGACTTCGTCCAGTTCCTTCTTTCGGCCCTCTTCATTGCTTGTGCAGCTCTCGTGGGAGTACCTTAGGCTTGGCTCTCCGACCTCGACTAGTGTTATCGCCTCAGTCCTGTAGACCAAAGAGTATGGTGTCTCTCCTATGCTCGTTTTCAGAGTTTTTCGGTATGCCCATAATACTTCTGGTAGGACTTCCAGCCATAGTCCCTTGGCGTCCTCGAGCTTCTTTTGCCCGTTGCCCGAGGGGTGGTACGGGGTGGAGAGTATTCTTTTGATATGCCATTTCTAAAATATTCAGCAGTTTTCTTTCCCGTAAATTAGGGTCCGTTGTCGCAGTTGATTTCTTTGGAAGGCCGAATCGGCATTTGATATTTCTCCATATAAAAGTGATTACTTCCTGTTCCCGTATTTGGCTGAATTTTCTTCCACCCACTTAGAGAAATAGTCAGTTAAAGCTAAAAAGAATCTTACGTTATCTCGTCCTGCCGGGAGGGGGCCTACGATGTCCATTCCCCATTTGATGAACGGCCAAGGTGAGGTGACCAAGTGGAGGTGTTTGCCTGCTTGGTGAATTACTGGGGCGTACTTCTGGCATTGCTCGCATATTTTTACGAACTCTACGGTGTTCTTTTCCATGATGGGGCCAATAATATCCCGCCCGTATATGGCATCTGACCGGCGCTCGGTTGCTGGACTGAGCCCCGCAATGGCCTTTGTGGATTTCCATTTCCTGGTGTTCTTTCATTTGATCTCGGAGTGCCTTGTTGTCATTCTCCATTTCCTCCATCCTTTTTAAAATGGTTGCGAGGGCATTGTCTACTATTAATGACATTGTGAGTAGTACTTGTCGTTAGAGGAGGAGGGAGTTAGTCGCACTGCTCGTCTGCTGGTTATATAGTGCAAGTCCTTGCGTTTTTTGTACTTGTGTCCCGGGAGGGCTTGTTGAGGACGCTGGTTAGCGTGTCAGTTAACCACACTTCGAGGAGCTTTTTTACAGCTGGGAGCGTCTCCTCCCCTACAGATGTGGAGGCTCATTGCCAAGAGATTTTGTGCTGTTGTAGTGAGGGGGCGGGGACCCATCTCGCCTAGGGGAGGCATTGGGCGTTGCACCTTCGTCTGCCATTTCACAGCTTTCCTTGATGACGTTCATGAGGTTGGTTGGGAGGTCACTTATTATTCTCGTCCAATCTTATCAGTTACCTGCCATGTTGGGATTTTCGCACACATAGAAACGAGATCTTGTTTTTGCTACTTTTTTTTTACGTTAGTGACCCGTGCTAGTTGTAGATCTAGAATAAACTAAAAGCTTAACTATGAAATCCCCACAGTCAGCGCCAAATTTTTGACCAAAAAATATAACTCTTGGTTCAAATAATTAAATTCATGTGATAATGGGTTAAACCTAGTTAGTAATAATATTTCTAGATATGGCTTCCGAAAGCGTGATTAGCGTCGAATAGATCTGGTAGGAAAGTGATAACAACATGTAATAACTATTCCAAAAAGTATGAGCAATAATGTAGCATTTAATAATAATGAATAATAATAAATGGCACTCAAGTAAATAGGAGGAGTGATTCACCCAATAAAGGATGGACTTGACGGTTTTTTCACCTAACAATGATGAGTGACAGACAAATCCTTGAATATTCGAATTATTCTCGAATCTGATAGAAAATTATGGAATAATATAAACAAGAATCCTGATGAAAATGTAGTGTTTGTATCTTAGTAAGAGAGAGAGAGAATCTTTTTTCAAAGTCTGTTCTTACAAAATGAATATCACTTTCCTCATAGCACTGCCCTTTTTCCTATTTATATAAGACATTTTCCTAGTAAACCCTAATAGTACAAGTGTAGAGAATATCCACTAGAATATTCTCTTATATATCCTATTTTAAAAACCAACTGTCACAACTTCATCAGCGATGCTCGACTTTCACCATTTTCAACACCTTGACCATGGCTCTCGTCGACTTTTCAGCTATAGGTCTTGCTGCTTCCTGCTCCATCTCGACTAATGACGACTCAAGAACTACTTCTTTAGTGTTATCTTATCTTAAATACTAGGGCAGATTTTGACCCATACAAAGGGCAATAGCCCGAGATTGAAATCGGCCACAAGTCGGCCAATACTTATCATTTGATCGTAGTCCTAGGCTTATATTCAATATCGAACTTACAAATTTTGACTATCCACTTGGACAACCGGCCTGAGAACTCAGTCTTGTGAAGAACATTCCGCAAGGGGAAAGTTCGCACAACAGCTATCGGGTGGCACTAAAAATAAGGTTTAAAATTTCGAGAGGCAACTACGAGAGCCAACCTTTTGAGGTGCGGATAGCGAGTCTACGCTCCTGAAAAAATTTTACTAACATAACAGATAGGAAATTGCGAGTCTCCATTCTGGTAATTGCTATTTGCTGGGTTCCTTCCCGTTATTGCTTAAAATCGACAATTTGTTCATTTCTCTTGTCGTAGGTTGATCTCCTCTTATCAGTTTTATTCCTTCCGGGGTCGGGAATTTCAACAGTTGATGATATGTTGAAGGCATAAACTTCATCTCATGCAACCATGGCCTTCCAAGGATTATATTATAGCCCATATTGCCGTCTACTACTTCGAATAAGGTGGTCTTGGTTGCCTCTTCGACATTCGTGGGTAGTAGGATCTCCCCCCAAGTTGTTACACTTGCCAAGTTGAACCAGGCGAGAAGCTTTGTTATCGAAATAATGCTTCCGATTAACTTCGCTTGCTCAAGTACTCTTTATTGAATGATGTTGTCTGAGCTTCCTGGGTCAACCAAAACACGCTTAATCTTAAAATCTAAGACATTGAAAGACATTACCAGAGAATCGTTATGTGGTAGGAAGAGTACGTTAGTGTCTTCCTCTGTGAACATGATATCGTCTTCTGCAACCTATCGAAATCTCTTGCTTTGAATCATTGAAACCTTTGTCTTTTTGGCCACCGATAAAGTTACACCTTGATTTCATTTTCCCTAAAAACCATATTGATAGTTAATCGAGGATGATCTTCTGCTATCTTTGAAGGTTCCACATTATCCAGGCTATGGGCATAATTGTTCTTGGCCCGGTCGCTCAAGAATTTCCTGAGATGGCCATTCTTCAACAACATCGCCACCTCTTCACGCAGATACTGACAGTCCCTAGTTATGTGACTGTGAGTCCCATGATATTCGCATCATAAGTTAGGATCCATTTAGCTGGGATCGGATCTGATTGGCTTCAGGAATCGCGCCTCTTTGATATTCCTCATTACCGATACCGGCTCTACTAGGATGATGTTGAAATTATAATCTGATAATATGGGATATGAGAAATCCTGGGTCTCCGGAACCTCTTTTTCTCGCAACAATCTATTGTTTTGACTGCAGTCAGTTCTTCTGTGGGGAATGAGCCTATTTAAGTATCGGAACCCTTTGCTGCTGCATCTTTCGATTCTCTCGTATGACACGAAATGACCTTTAGGAGATCGCCGATTTGTATCGAAATTACCTTTGAACTTATCCTGGTTCTTGTCTCAGTACCGCCCCTTGGTTGATATCGGAAACCCGAGCCGATCATCCTCTATTCTTATTTTCGACTCATAGCGGTTACGAACATCCGCCCATATAGTTGCTTGAAATTCGAGTAGGTTTTCCTCATCTTTCCAGAGGCGTCATAGCTCCTCGAACTCAAACCCTTTGTGAACACCTCCGCTGCCCACTCGTCGGGTATGGCCGATAGCAATCCTTTCCTTTCTAGAATCTGATCACAAATTCCTGTAGCAATTCAGACTCACCTTGTGTGATCATGAATACATTTGCCTTCCTGGCCTGGACCTTTAATGGACCCGACATGGGCCTTAATGAACGAATCTGCCATCATTTCAAAAGAATCTATTGAATGTTCGGGTAAGAGTAAGTACCATGTCAAGGCCCCCTTCGTGAAGGGTTCTCCAAAAAATTTCAGCAGAACCGACTTGATCTCATGTTGAACCAAATCATTCCCTTTCACCGTCGTTGTATAATGTGAAGCACTCCTAAGGGTCCAAAGTTCCATCGTAATTTGGTATGTTCAACATCTTGAACCTCTTTGGAATTAACTCCGGTGCTGCGCTCGATTTGGACGACAAATGAGTATACTTTTTCGAATCTGAACCATTCAGGACTGGCGGTGCACCGGGAATCTGATCCACTTGTGCATGAAAGTTCATTGCGTTCTAATCCATCCGCTCATAAATTTCCCTCGTAAATCTCATGAGCTCGATTTTGAATGGATCATTATTGTTATCGTTACCAGATTCGCTACCGGTCCCCCAGCACCGTCAAAACTGACCTCACCCCTCGGGGTGTTGCTCTCAACTCTTTGAACCGCTTGATTTATAGGAGCGTCGAGAAGAACCGAACCTCTTCCGTTTGCATTGTTGGAAGCGCCTCGCAACGCTTATTTCAACTTCGTCATCACCTGATCCTATCTTGAAAGGTGACTCATGATGACATTCAGTTGCTCTCTTAGGATTTTAACCGTTTCCGCAATGTTTTCCTATTCCGCATCATCGGGAGTGGGCTCCCATATATGCCGGGCGTACTATTTCCCACGAACTGAGGTTGTATCATCCCTTTTATTACGAGTGTCGCTGATCGAATTTTCATGTTGAGACAAATTTTCGTGTGCCTCAACGTTTTGTGTTATGCTGACACTGTTAGCCACCATTTTCAATTTCTTGCTAAGGATCAAAGAATCAAACGAGTTAGTAATAAACGCAAGGATCAATTCAATCACGCAATTGTTTAAGCCCCGCGGTGGGTGTCAAATTATTTACCCGTAAATCGGTACAATTGAATTTGTTACATGGTTTATGGACAAGCGAATTAATTTGATCCATGATAACTAAATAAGACTAAAATAAGACTTAATGGTTGAAATCGAAGGAAATGACAAGCTGGGTTCCAGGAGCAATATCTCCGAGAACAGAAATAAGAACCATATAAAAGAACAAGTAAAATGATTTTATTGAGCTTGAGAATAAAATATAATATAAGTTTTGCCAAGAATTTCGTTGTCCCCTACAATGGCTATTCAGCCTACTATTTATAATTATACCTAGGGAAACAAGATTCTAGAATCAAGACCCTCTTAAATTACAATAAAGAGGCCATTGATGAGTATGTAACGGCAAGCTATGAATGCAAATATTCTCTGCAACAGCTGGCTATTTAATGCCAGGAAATATTTTTCATTAAATAATATTTGATGGAAAACATCCGATCTGCTCATGTTGATCATGCTCCCTTCGGAATTTTTATTTGATGTCAACTACAATTGTTATTCGCGGTACGAGTTATTATTCAATTTCTTTTTTACCTGTTTTCGATTTTACGTGTCTCATTACTATTTGATCAAATATAAACTAATTTTATCCTATAAAGCCGTATGACAGAGGGAGTACCGGTATTCTGCTCTGTGGAATAATTCACCTTTCGTTTTATTTTGTTGACCTCGTAATAAATGGTTAATATGTGATAGCTATTTGTTGATATTCTCAAAACTCAAAAGGTCCTGCATATTTCGAATTGGCATGACATCTCGAACTGTTGGCCTAAAGCAAAGTAAGTACTATAACTCACATGTTGAGAAGTGCGATTAAAGCATTGTTGAATTGTGTGGTCAATTCAAACAATAAACTGTTAGGAAATTAGGTATTTTTGCATATTTATTTGTTTAACTTGTAATACGATTTACTCTCTGTTTTAATTTAGATAATACATTTTTTTTATTACTTTGTTTCAAAAAGAATGACATATTTTTATAATTAGAAATAATTTAACTTTAAGTTTTTTATTTTATTTATTTTACCTTTAATGAGAAGCTTATATAATCACACAAATGTCACGGCTCCATAAAACTTTTACCCCTTAAGTTTTTAGGATCACAAATCTTAAAAGTTTTTTATTTTAAATTTCGTACCGAATAAAACTATCTCATCTAAATTAAAACGAAGAAAATATCACGTGTGAAAGTAACCTTTTTAAGGGTCAGCAACTTGGGAATTTTTTAATGATATAGGCAGCAGATATGACTTTTCTAGTGTCAAGATCCTGAAGATATTTTGTTATTTTGAACATAGTACCTCTACTACGACCATGACAAAGAAGTTGAACATCCAACACGATTAGTCTTTACGAAAATGATTAGAGCATTCCAAAACTATCATTAGTGAAGTCAACGCAGTCCTTAATTAAGAAAATGATTAGAGTATTCCAAAGTTTTCATAAGTCTCGTTAGAAAGCTTATCCAACCGATGTGCAAAAATATATTCTCTACCATCTCTAAGGATCATGAACTGCTCTAAGAATCAATGTCTTTGCGCTTCATCCGGACCTGGGGCGGAGGTAGGTACAGGTTCGGTCGAATTTAAGATTTTGTATTTATATCAGAAAATTTATTGAACTGTATTATTATGTAATTGCGAACACAGTAAATTAAATATGCTATGAGTTTGGTGTCAAGTTCAGAACCCATAAACTTCAAATTGTACCTCTGCCTCTGATCCAGACTAATACTCAAACGTATAAAAATACTTAATGAACTTGCATCTGTTTGAAGGATTATTCTATGAACTTAACGTAATTGAAGAATTTACCAACTTATTAAAAATTAGAACCAAGAAATTAAACAAAATTACAAATAGATGGAGGGAAAATTGAAAAAGAAAAGCTAGAGATATTTTTGTGTCTTTGAATTTATAGAATAAGTTACGCGGATATTTTTGTTATGTGATACAGGAAAAAGTGATTATGAGTGTAATGAATATTTATTCTTTTCTCAGCTAACTCTGTTAAAAAAAAAAGAAGGAAAAATAAAAACATAACAAAGCGTCAACCACAAGAACATGAGTTGAATCGTTTAGAAGCAGCAATTCCATCAATATTCTCACTACTCGTCCTTCCAATCCTAAATCCTTTCCAATTCCACATATTAATTCCTGGAGTTTCATCCACATCCTCAACATATCCGTATCCCATCTTCTCACATATTCTCTCCGCCGTCTTATCAAACGCCGCCTCCACATTCACCGTAGTTTTAGCCGAAGCTTCAATGAACAAACATCCATTACTCTTCGCGAATTTCTCGCCTTCCTCTGCACTAACAGCCCTAATATTTTCTCCAGCATCACTCTTGTTCCCCACCACCATTACTGTCGTATCGCCTTGTTGCCGTATATCTCCCAGCCAACTCGAGAGCCGGTCGAAAGTGTGCCTTTTAGTCACATCGTAAACAAGCAAAGCTCCTGCGGCGTCTCTGTAATATGCCCTCGTAATTGACCGGAATTTCTCCTGTCCCGCCGTGTCCCATATTTGAAGCTTGATTTGCTTCTTGTGTACCGTGATTATTCTGGATCCATATCCGGCTCCGATTGTGACGTCGTAAACCGGATCGAACCGCTTCTCTGTGAACTGGTTCATAATGCAGGTTTTTCCTACTCCCGTTTCGCCCACTATTATGAACTTCATTAGGTACTCGTACGCCATTTTTTTTTTTCTAGGCTTTGCGCAATTTGTTGTAAAAAATTAAACTCGATGCTACGGTGGAAAAGGAGCAAATCGATGAACTGAATTAGCTAGAATTGAATAACGAAAAGATCATTGGGGTAATATATTTATAGCTAGATATTTAGCTCTTCTTTTAATCCTGATTTGAATAGGAGAATGAAATGCTTTTCCCAATTCTATCTGCATTAGCAAACGGAATTTCTGTATTAGTTTCCTAATTCAAGGATTGCTTTACTGTACCGTTGGATAAAATCGTGTTTTAATTATTTTTTTAATATTTAGTACGCCTAAATCAACTAAAATTTTGGTTATCAAATCTTTCTTTATTTGAAATATATGTTTTCATAGTACTTTGAAATTGATTGAAACTTTAGTGAAGTTTGAACGGTGTAAGATTTATATTACCTTAAAATATATTTCTGTATACGGGTGAAATCGAGCTCGTGATGCATTCCGACCTCCGACAAGATAAGTCAAACTCGACATGATGGCAAGAGACCGAAATCAAGCCAAAAGTCCCACCGAACCAAAATTCGGGTGCATGACGCCTGCCTTCGAGAATGTCTGAGGTCATGGTTCCGGAATCGGTTCTAGCCTCAAACGACTTCGAAGAATATTGTCGGACAATCAAGCATAGCCAACAGAAGGATGAAATATCCGTGACCGGTCGGATATCATGGCGGGTATCTCGGCACGTATCGATAAGGAATCAACAATTAGTTAATCAAAAAAAATTTCTTTCCTTTTATAGAGTTCTACCTAAAGTAGGACTCAACTACTATATAAAGGGGGTCTGATAATTCATGAAGTACATTGTAACACGCACTCAAAAGCAATATATTATTATTTTCTCTGTCACTAGCTTTTGCTCCTTTTCATTGGTGCCGGCCATGGTGAGCCTGGCTCGAGGGTGACTATTTCACGAAGGCTGGAATCATCTTACTCGTGTGGTTTGAATTTATTTTATCCTTGTTTCTTCAACTCTACTTAATTTATTGTTGTGTATCAAATTAAACTGCGTATCTTTAAAACTACTTACAAATTTAATTGTTATCCGATTTTGAGGCTAAGCAGTTTGGCGCCCACCGCAAGGTTAAGGATAATAGCGGCGATTTGATATAAATTTTCGTGACACACCCTACTTCACACTTGCTCTTTGAAGTGTCTTTGATTTCAGGTCTGCGTTAAAATGTCAAACTCCCAATCTGCCCCTCTAAACACGGATGTTGAGTCTGTCCACCATGACGAGAACAACAATATAGCGCCTGGTAACAAGGTGCCCCCCGCCGATCCCAACAGAATTCCGGTTTCGGACCCAATCGACGCCAGCTCACATGTGGCCATCAACACGTATTTGCCCATCGATCCCGAGAACATCTGCAGGGTCCGGTCGGTAGCTCAAAATAATCGTGACAGTGAGGGAGATTGGAACAGCTTGCGGGTGATCTTCGAAATGTTGCTGGCTCAAGAGGCAGCGATAACCCAACTGCATAACCGAAGCCACGCTCCCAGTAGAGTTGAGCCCGAATCATCCCGGGAAAACACTCGAAAAAGTGAACCAGCTGCAAATAGGCTAAATGAAGTTGAACCCGGAACCAGCCCCAAAATAATAAAGATGATCGAGGAAGTAAAAAAGCGAGTGGAAACGGGAGAAAATAAAATCAAAGCTAACGATAAGAAGGTGGAGACTTACAACTCCAGAGTCGACCAAATCCCCGGAGCGCTATTGATATTGAAAGGCCTAGACTCCAAGAAGTATGTTCTGAAACCTTTCCCTCCGAGCACAGCCCCGAAGCCGATCCCTAAAAAGTTCTGCATGCTTGAAATTCCTATGTACAACAGGACAATTGACCCAAATGAACATGTGACCTCATACAAGTGTGCCATCAAAGGGAATGACTTAAAAGATGACGAGAATGAATCTCTCTTGCTGAAAAAATTCGGAGAGACCTTGTCAAAAGTAGCTATGATATAGTATCACAGCCTACCTCCTAACTCTATTGACTCGTTTGCTATACTTGCAGATTCCTTCGTAAAAGCACAAGTCGGGGCTATCAAGGTGGAGACTAGAAAGTCGGACCTTTTCAAAGTGAAACAGAGGGATAATGAGATGCTCAAAGAACTCGTGTCCATGTTTCAGATGGAATGAATGGACCTGCCTCCGGTCGCGGACGATTGAGCCATTCAGGGTTTCACACAAGGGCTCAATACTCGAAGCTCATTGGCTTCGCAGCAGTTCCCCTTCGAGGTCTGTTTATCCTATCCGAGCCAGTGACAGACACAAAGAGACATTGATCATTAGCCAAGGCCAAGTAGGGATCGATATCAGTCTTATATCGGTGATCGTAGGAGTAACGGATTTGGACGGAACCCTGCGAGAAATGAAAGGAGAAGCGATCGGAGTCAAAATAACCAAGGACTCATAAGCAAAAATGGTTTTGACAGGCCCATCGGGCCTAAGGAAGCACCGAGGTTATCAGAGTACAACTTCAATGTCGATACTGCTGCCATCGTAACAGCCATCAGACGCATCAAAGACACCAAATGGCCTCGACCTGTACAGTCTGATACAGCCCAAAGGGAACCTAACCTAATATGCAAATATGATGGCACTCACGGCTACAGAACGGACATCTCCGAGAGTTCCTGAGCGATCAAGCCAAGAACCATTTCAGGAATAAAGATTCTAGTAAATAGATCAAACAGGATGAACCTCAGCACGTCATTAACATGATCATCTGCGGGGTCGACGCTCCCCAGGGGCCGATGCTAAGCGCACCAAAGTATCCATCACAAGGGAAAAATGGACTCGGGATTACGTGCCAGAGGGAACCTTGTCTTTCAACGACGAGGACGCTGAAGGGATCATGCAGCCCTACAACGATGCACTAGTAATATTTGTACTCATAAATAGATCTCAAGTTAAGCGTGTGTTAATTGATCCAGGTAGCTAGCCCAACATCATTAGATCGAGGGTCATAGAACAGCTCGGTCTACAAGATCCGATCGTGCCTGCAGTCTAGGTTCTAAACAGATTCGACATGGCATGTGAGACCACTAAAGGGGAGATAACATTACTGGTGAATGTCATCGGGACCATTTAAGAAACCAAGTTTTATGTAATCGAAGGAGACATGAGGTACAACGCTCTGTTCGAAAGGCCATGAATCCACACATGAGGGCGGTACCCTCGACTCTGCACCAAGTGATGAAATTCCCAATGCCAGGAGGGATAAAATTAATTTACGGAGAACAACCGGCTGCGAAGGAGATTTTGCGGTCGACAAGGTCTGGATTCAGCCGCCAAGCAAGAAGCCAAATAGTAATTACCTACATTGGCTCCGACCCAACCAGAGAAGCAGGGGAACGATGAAGACAATGACTAGAGGTTCCCGGGTCTTTTATAGCCCCCGACAATTTCGATGCTACCAAATCGACAGTCGAGGAACTAGAGCAAGTCATACTGATCGAGCACTTGCCCGATCGAAAGGTATACCTGGGCACAGGATTGAGTCCCGAGCTCAGGAAAAAACTCATTCAATTCCTCATGGCTAACATAGATTGTTTTGCTTGGTCCCACCTAGATATGACAGGGATCCCGCCGTAAATAACCACTCAATAGCTGAGCCTGGTCCCAAAATTCCACCCTCAAGCAAAAGTGGAGACCACAGTCCAAGGTCAAGCATGCGTTCATCAAGGACGAGGTATCTAAATTCCTTAAAATATGGTTCATTTTGGAAATTAAGTACCTGGATTGGTTAGCAAATATAGCGGTAGTCCCTAAAAAAGGGGATAAATTATGAATGTGTGTGGACTATAAAGATTTGAATAAGGCATGCCTCAAAGACTCTTTCCCTTTGCCCATAATCGATCGGATGATCGATGCGACGGCCGGCCACGAGATCCTTAGTTTTCTCGACGCTTATTCCGGGTACAATCAAATTCGGATGGACCCTGACAATCAGGAAAAAAACGTCCTTCATCACTAAGTACGGTACCTACTGCTATAACATAATGCCATTCGGACTAAAAAATATCGGTGCCACTTTCCAACGCCTAGTAAATCGGATGCTCAAAGAACAAATAGGAAAATCAATGGAGGTTTACACTGATCGTTGGTTGAGTCCCTGCGAGCACAGGGCATTTGAAACATTTACAGGAAACCTTCAGCATATTGAAGAAGTACAATATGAAGCAGAACCCGGAGAAATGTGCATTTGGAGTCAGGTCCGGGAAATTCCTCGGGTTCATGGTATCCAACCGGGGAATTGATATTAATCCCGATAAGATCAATGCAATCGAAGATATCACTGTTGTAGATAACGTAAAGTCCGTTCAAAGATTAACCGGACGCATAGCCGCCCTGGGGCGATTCATCTCTAGGTCCTCCGACAAGAGCCATCGGTTCTTCTCACTTTGAAGAAAAAGAATAACTTCTCATGGACCTCGGAGTGCCAACGAACCTTGGAGGAACTCAACCAATATCTCTCGAGCCCGCCTCTACTTCATACTCCTAAGACAAACGAACAGCTGTACCTGTACTTAGTGAAATCCGAGATAACGGTAAGTGGAGTCCTGGTCCGGGAAGAGGAAGGTACGCAATTTTCAATCTATTATGTTAGCAGGACTCTAGGCGAGGCCGAAACTAGGTATCCTCACCTAGAAAAATTGGCCCTCGCTTCGCTAAGCGCCTCTAGAAAAGTAAAATCGTACTTTCAATGCAACCCCATATGTATTGTAACTACTTACCCATTGAGAAACATAATGAATAAACCCGAGCTCTGGGGACAATTGGCTAAATGAGCCGTCGAAATCAGCGGATGCGATATCGAATATCAGCCCCGGACAGCCATCAAGTCTCAAATTTTGGCAAACTTCGTGCCGACTTTACACCAGGCCCTAATACCCGAGGTCTAAAGAGAGTTGTTGTTGAACTCGGGGACTTTTTCAGGAATCTGGACCCTCTTTACAGACGGCTCCTCGAACGCAAAAGGGTCTGGACTTGGCATTATATTGAAGCCACCGACAGGTAATGTAGATAGAAAATCTATTAGGACTGTAAAATTGACTAACAACAAGGCCGAGTTTGAGGCCATGATTGCAGGTCTCGAACTGGCCAAAAGCTTGGGGCAGAGGTAATCGAAGCTATGTGTGACTCCTTCTTTGTGGTAAACCAAGTTAATGGGACATTCGAAGTCAGAGAGAAATGAATGCAAAGGTACTTGGATTAACTACAGGTAACGTTACATCGGTTCAAGGAGTAGACTCTACAACATGTACCTCGGGATCAAAATAGTGAGGCCGATGCCCTTGCTAATTTGGGATCGTCGGTCGATGGCGATGAGTTCGACTCGGGGGCGCTCGTGGAACTCCTGAGATCGGTAGTGGAAGAAGGTCATGCTGAAATAAACTCAACAAGCCTAACTTGGGACTGGAGAAACAAATACATAAAGTATCTAAAGACTGGAAAACTGCCCTCGGACCCTAAAGAATTGAGGACTTTGCGTAGGAGGGCGGCCCGGTTCAGCTTGTCCGAAGACGGTACCCTGTTTAGAAGGACATTCGATGCCCACTCGCAGTATGTCTAGGACCGAGAGATACCGAGTATGTTCTGAGGGAAGTCCATGAAGGCACTTGCAGAAACCATTTAGGCACCGAATCATTAGTTCGAAAAATATTCAGAGTCGGCTGCTACTGGATCTACATGGAAAAGAACGCGAAGGAGTTCGTATGAAAATGCGATGGATGTCAAAGCTATTCTCCGATGATTCATCAGCGGGGGGAGCTGCTATATTCGGTCTTGTCACCCTGGCCGTTCATGAAATGGGGGATGGACATCGTCGGCCCCCTTCCATAGGCACCCGGTAAGGCTCAATTTATATTGTTTATGACTGATTATTTTCTTATATAGGTAGAAGTCCAGGCGTTTGAGAAAGTCAGGGAGAAGGAAGTCATTGATTTCATTTGGGACCACATAATATGTCGGTTCGGAACGCCAGCCGAGGTCGTGTGCGACAATGGGAAGCAGTTCATCGGTAGCAAAGTAAGCAAGTTTTTCGAAGACCATAAGATCAAAAGGATCCTATCAACACCCTATCATCCTAGTGGGAACAGGCAAGCGGAGTCCACGAACAAGACCATACTTCAAAACCTCAGAAAGAGATTGACCGACGCCAAAGGAAAATGGAAAGAAATCTTGCCCGAAGTCTTATTGGCATACCGTACGACCTCAAAGTCCAGTACCGTGGCCACCCATTCTCATTGGTTTACGGCATCGAAGTTCTAATAATGGTCGAAGTGGAAGAACCAAGTCTCAGGTTCTGATATGCGACCGAAGAGTCAAACCACGAGGCCATGAATACGAGATTGGAACTGTTAGATGAAAGGCGTGAAGTCGCCCTCGTCCGGATGGCCGCCCAAAAACAACGGATCGAGAGGTATTACAATCGAAGAGCCAACCTTTGACACTTCAATGTCGGGGACTTAGTGTTAAGGAAGGTCACACTAAGCACCCGGAACCCGAATGAAGGGAAGCTGGGGCCAAACTAGGAAGGTTCGTATCAAATTATCGAGATCACCGGAAAAGGATCGTACAAACTCGAAGGGATGAACGATGACCGACTACCGCAGAACTGGAACATAACTCATGCGAAATGATATTACTGCTAAGGTACGACCTATTCATTTTCTTTTATTTACATTTTAGACTAACACTTACAGGTGACTGTCAAAGAACGATACAATTTTTAGGCACGAAAGCACGCGTTGCACTTTTTTTCCCTTGAACCGATTTTGTCCCAAATGGGTTTTCCGGCATGGTTTTTAACGAGGAAACAGTGGATCGTGCTAACTCAGAATCGAAGACCGGCGGTGTCAAGGATCACATCAACTGTATCCGGGACTTCTCTATAATCGGCCTCAAATACTGTGAGGGCCAAATGTTCAAATGAACCGTGCCCAACATAGACTGCCCCAGCCTTGACACAAAGCTGGTACACAAGTGTAACCTTACATATTACGCATAAAAATGAAAGGAAGCTTCTACCTTGCGGATAAATATTTTGTCCCTTAAAAATTCTTTTTCTTGCTTACATTTGGACCCCTAAAGACATCGAGCACAAGGGCCACCTCACTCGGCGACTGCCGTCCAAGGCAGGTTCGAATGGCCCGTGATATAGAAGCCCAGGGGCAAAAAGCTTATTAGGCAGTGCACAAACTCTAAAGGCTATGACCATCCCCATTCGAGGACGGTTGTCTTGGGTAAGCCCGGACGACTAGAGATAACAAGTCCACTGGCAACACCTGAACTAGAAAGGCTACGATCATCCTAGAATGACTCGGAGACGTCCGAGACCCGTAACCAAAACATAAGGCCTTCAAAATTTCTAAATCGGTTTAAACAGCTACAAGTTTTAAGAAAAATAATAACGAGAACAAGGCGTGTTCGAACCTCCGAACAAGACCTAATTATTACGTGCTAAGGCAATTGATATCTTTATAATCATAAAGAAAAGAGCGAAAGGAAACAAACTTAAAAACTGTCGAAGGAAAAAAGAGCCTTATATATATATATAAAAGATCTTTACAAAGGCCAACGACCTCAACAAAAGTACAAAGGTGCAAAACAAAGTAAAATCTACAAGGCACCTAAACAGCCTAGTCTTCGCCGGAGCCCGCCTCATCACCGGATCCGCCCAAACCCTCGGAGTCTCCTTCGACCTTGGGATACCAACTTCTTAGCCTCGGCCTTGTGCCCCTTAGAAATTTCGATCTCGGCCGACAAGTCAAAACCTCGAGCATGAACCTCCTCGAGGGCTTCCCTTCGGGACTACCACTTCACATATTCAACTATGTCTTTCAGGCGGTCCTTGGCTGCCTCGGCATTGGCTTTGTACTAGGCCATCATCTTATCAGCATCGTCTTTGGTTATTTCAGCTACTGACTTGGCCGCTTTGAGCTCCTTGGCGAGGGTCTCTCGATCGGCAACAACCGAGCTCAGCTGAGACTGAAGCTCCTCAATTTTCTGAGACCGTGCCTCAGTCTTCTCCCTCGTCACTCATAGTTGGGCCTCTACCGAGACGAATTGCACCAGGACAGTCTTCTTTTCAGAGACCAAGCGGTCCATCTTGCCTTTCCACTCTTCGGCCTCGACCTTGATTTCATCCATCTCAACCCGGAGTTGGTCGGTCTGATCAATCTTCTGTTTGACCTACGAGTTCTGACCATTAGTCACTGTGTCTAGCTCATCTTCACTAACCTCAAATATTTTTACCTGTTCAATCAGGTCGGCATATTCTTTCCATGCCGCGTCTAACTCAACTCGAAGGCCCTTAGCCTCTCTTTTACGTTGGTTGCTGAGATGTTTGTACGTGTCTCTCTTCTCAACAAGCTCTTTTGCTTCTGTTCTAGTTGGATCAACTCATCTTGGTACCTGAGGAGAGTCTCGTGGTGGAGCACCGAGGCCTGCAACCATGAGGAAAGATATTAGAGTTATCAAAAAATTAGTTCGAATATCAAAAGAACAATTGGAATCATCAAAGATTATCGAGAGTTACCTGGTTCAACGCCTGTTGTGCTTTGTTGAACATGCATGGAGAATCTACCTCATTCATCTTGGCCTAGTCTTCCTCTGTAACAAGGCACCGGAAGTAACTAGTTATCTCTACGGGGGCAGAAAGAACCCCGGCATCCTCCAAAACGGTAATGATAATTGATCGCTTCCGACCAGGATCTGCGCTCGGGGCAGGGAACCGGTTGACCAGCCTCGGGCTCGATTTAGACCCACCTACCCCCAAGGATGGACTCTTATTCGGTACCTCTAAGTCACATAACCCGGGCGATGGAATCCACACCATCAAAAAAGCAGCGGAGGGGGTCGTCCGCTTCGTGGGAGCCTTTCATTGGGGCATTCTTTCATCGTTTGGGCCTTGTTATACATAGACTCGGTAAACGAGGGTGACTCGGTGATGTCTATCATGCCAAGTGCCTCCTTCGGGGCACTGCCCGTATCCTAGGAAGCCTCAGCCCCGACCTCCTCATCGAACTCCCTAGCTTGAGGCAGATCGGCCTCGCGGATCTCTGGTTCAACGGCCCCCTGCTCTCCGAGGAGCGACGGCTCGCGGGCCACAAAAAAGAAAGGCTCTTCTCCCTCGAACTCATCCCTCAGCCGATAGAGCAAGTCTAAAGCTGGTGCCCGAGAACTGGTGTTTTCTTTTGGCTTGTGCACCAGCCTTCTCCTTGTTTTCTATTTCTCCAAGCTCGGGGAACTCGGAGCCCTCCTCTTTTTCCTCTCTCCGGCCTGTCCCTGAGCAGGAGACTCAACAGGTAAGCCCCCGCCACTGACTGAAGGCCTAAGCTCAACATCCTTAGGCAAGCCTGTAAAAAGAAGGAAGTAAGAGCTTAATGTTAAAAGAAGAATCCTAACACAACCTACTCGGGAAAGAAGTCTAACCATGGAAATGGGCCTCCCAACGACCCTTTGAGAGTTTGCGCCACGAACACTCAGAGTAGGGCATCTGTGAAATAATACCCTCAACCCACTCCTTGAGTCGAGGGACAACATTTGGGACCCGAGCGATGGTTGCACCACCACGAACACCGATAAGGAAAAGAGAAGTAAATACAAAATCAACATTCGAAGGAAAGTTTTACTTACGTGACGTGTTTCACTTCTCGAGGAATGTCCTGATTTCAGCCGAGATCAATTCCGAAGTCCTCAATCGGACAATACAGCCTTGCCAGCCTCGATCTCGGTCCTCACTGTACTTGAAAACGGGGCTTTACTGGCCCAACGCACAAGCTTTATCACCCCTTCGGAAGATTCGAGGGACTGTATAAGCGGAGTAGATGATCAATGGGAACAAGCACCGATCGATTTTTTTCACAAAAAATTGGAAGAGGATCATTATCCTCCATAGTGATGGATGAATTTGGCCTAGGCACACGTTGTACCTCTTGCAGAGATCTAAAATGGCCGGGTCTACCGGGCCCAATATAAAGGAATAAGTGTAAACACTTAGATATCCCTCTACATAGGTGGTAATGGCCTCTTCGGGGTTGGGGACCACTATGTCTTTATTGGCTCAATTGTAGTGTTTTTGGACCGTATGGAGGACCTCTTCGGTAATCGAGCAGATGTATCTCGATACCTCCTCACACCGACCTTGTATGGAGGAAGGCTTTTCAACCTTGAAATCATCGTTGACCGAGCATCCCCCAGGGATGAACATTTTCAAGGGGGGTTCGGGAACTGGTTCATCAATGGCCACACTCGGAGCGGTTTCTTCGACCTCAATAGTCGGCCGCGAAGTAGAAGGAGATTCTTTCCGCCGAACGGTTTTGGAAGTATTTGCCATTCTTTTAGAAAGTAAAATGGAGGAAAATCTGAGAAAGATGAAAAATGAAAGGAAGTTGAAGGATTAGACTTGTTGGCTTGAGAAGAAGATGGGTAAAAATTCTTGCAAAGGACCTCGAGTAACTAGGGTAAAAGTGCTAAAAAGTATTGAAATCTTGAGGGTACGAGGACACAAGGTTTGATGTAAAGTAAAAATGAACAAAGGAGGGGGTATGTATAGTAGTTCATTTACGTTTCGCATCCAGGGACGGCCCACCGGCAGCTGACATGCATTTAATGCCATTATGACTTGACTGTCGAGATGTTTTAGATGTTTTTTCGTTTCTGTTGCAATGTGTCGAAGTAGGAATCGAAAGCTCATGTCATTTATCGTCGTTTACTCTCCGAGAAACGAGAGGACTATCTGTACATGGGTGAAATTAAGCTCATGGTGCATCCCGGACTTTGACAAGATAAGTCAAGCTCGAGACATAGTGGCAAGGGACCGACATCAAGCCAAAAGTCCCACCGAGCCAGAATCCAGGGGCATGACACCTGCCCTCGAGAATGTCGAGGTCATTGTTCTGGAATCGGTCCTAGCCTCGAACGACTTTGAAGAACATTGTCGGAAAATCAAGCATAGCCAATAGAAGACCGAAATATCCGTGACCAGCCGGATATCACGGCGGGGATCTCAGCATGTGTCGATAAGGAACCGGCAATTAGTCAATCAGAAGATTTTCTTACCTTTCATAGAGTTGTACCTAAAGTAGGACTCCCCCACTATATAAAGGGGGTCTGATCATTCATGAAGTACATTGTAACATGCGCTAAAAAGCAATATATTATTATTTTCTCTGTCACTAGCTTTTGTTCCTTTTCATTGGTGCCGACCGTGGTGAGCCTAGGTCGAGGGTGACTATTTCACTAAGGCTGGAATCATCTTACTCGTGTGGTTTGAATTTATTTTATCTTTGTTTCTTCAACTCTACTTAATTTATTGCTCTGTATCAAATTAAACCGTGTATGCTTAAAAGCACTTTCAAATTTAATTGTTATCCGATTTTGAGAGTAAACAGTTTCCTTATTTGAAGTTTTACCTATGTATGGCTTCAAGATCAGCTAGATCGAGTTTTCTATGTTAATACAAGTTTATATATTTCTTTACTAATTATTTTATTAGCAACGATAAAAGGAATTTAGATCAACGAAGTGATTTGCTTTTTTATCAAAGAGGGAGGGAAAAAATGGTTCAAATTTACTCTTAATAACTAAGATTTACCTTATTATTTGGTAATTATATGTAAGAATTACCTTACATAAATTATTTCATTTATATATTTAAACAATGGACATAATTGTAATACCGTCCATATTACCTTTAACGATATATATATGAATTATCGTACATTTAATATTATATTTGAACTACTTTCCTATTAAGATAATATTCGAACTAATAACTATGAAAATATTTAAGAATATAAAGAGAAAGAAAGAAAAAGAAAGGTGGTTGGCAAACGCTCTTGTTTCTATAAGCACAAAAAAGGGCAGCCCGGCGCAAATGTTTCTATAAGCACAAAAATGCAAAAATGAAATGTTATATATTTGTATTATCTTATAAAAACATAATTCTTATTAAATAAAATAATAAAAAGCTAAATATTCAAAAGTACGAATGAGCTAATATTAAGAATGAATCAACAAAAAATAAACTATTTCTCCAACGTTGAAAATAGTTAAATCTTTGAACTAAAAGATTAGTAAAACTAATCCAATTTAATTATTTTCTAAATTTATCATATAAATGTAACAACCCAACCGGTCGTTTTGAGCTCTAGCACGTCGTTCGGCAGTTTGAGGCCTTGAGTAGCTTCACTTCGGGTGTTAAGACTTATACGTGCGGTCAGAATTGAACTTCAAGAAGTTCGAAGTAGATTTGGAAGGAAATATCTAATTTCGGAAGCTCTAAGTTGGAAGAATTAACTAAGGTTTGACTTTTGAGTAAACGACTTCGGAATCGGAATTTGAAGGTTCCAACAGATTCGTATGACGATTTTAGTTTTGGGAGCGTGTCCGGATGTTGATTTAGAGGTCCGTAGGTCATTTCGGCATCAATTGGCGAAAGTTGGAAATTTGATGATTTTTGAAAAATTTGATCGGGAGTGGACTTTTTGATATCGGGATAGGATTTTGATTCTGGGAGTGAGAGTAGGTCTGTAATATCAATTATGACTTATGTGCAAAATTTGAGATCAATTGGACTTGATTTGATGGGTTTCAGCATCGAATATAGAAGTTTGAAGTTCTATAGTTCATTAAGCTTGAATTGGGGTGCGATTTGTGGTTTTAGCATTATTTGATGTGATTTGAAGGCTCGACTAAGTTCGTATTATGTTTTAGGACTTGTTAGTAGATTTGGTTTAGGTCCCGGGGGCCTCGGGGTGGTTTCGGATGGTTAACGGATCAAGTTGAAGCTTAAAGAATGGCTGAAGTGCACCAGTTCTTGTGCAATCGCACCTGCACAAGTTTGACCTCAGGTGTGTGACCGCAGAAGTGAGGAAATGGTCACAAGTGCAGGTTGGGCAAAGCTAGGCAGTGATCCCAGGTGCGAAGGGTTGTCCGCACCTAAGAGGTCACTGATGCGGAGGAGTGTCGCAAGTGTGAGAATTAGAGAGGAAGCCTGGGGGTGCAGGTGCGGAAGTATATCCGCAGATGCGGATGCGCATCTGTGCATGGGAGACCGCAGGTGCAAAAATAGGCTGGAAGCCCTGGATTGCAGAAGTGATGGGAAATCCGCAAAAGCGGGACCGCAAATGCGGTCAAGTGATCCACAGAAGCAAAAACTGGCAGAACATAAGGGATCGAACTTGGTCACTTTATCATTTCCATTTGGGATTTTTGGAGCTCGTTTCTTGGGCGATTTCTAAGAGTTTTCATCATGTAACACAAGGTGAGTAATTTCCCACTTGTTGTGAGCTAAATGTAAGATTTATATGTGGATTTAAAGAGGAAAAATTTAGGAAAATTGTGGGATTTTGGTAGAACACCTAGAGTTGATAATTTTGGATTTTGACTATGAAATTGGGCATGGAACTGAGAACAAATTATATTTGAGTTCGTAATCGGAGTAACGTTTATCTTCGAAAATTTTCGGAATCCAGACACATGGGCCCGAGGGTTGACTTTATCAACTTTTTCAGCAGAGTAAGAAATTGTTTAAATTGATTAATTATGGGTATTAGAGTATATTTTGATTGGTTGCACCTTGTTTGACTAGTTTTGGATCGACGGACAACGGTTTCAGGTGTTAGAGAGGCTTTGGAGCCGGTTATAGAACTTCATAGCGAGGTAAGTCTCCTGTCTAACTTTGTGAGGGTGAAGCTACCCCTAGGTGATGTATTTGTTATGTGCTACTTGTTGCGGAGGCTACGTACGCACAAGGTGCCGAGACTCGGTGCATAGCTAGATTCATGCTATGTCCGGTTAGACTTAGGTTCCTGTCATGCTATAACTGTACTATTTGAGTTGTCTCTTGCCTATTAAATTCCTTTATTCTACGTTGAGACATGAGATTAGACTTGTGTAGAGTGATAGACTTGCTATTGTAGAGATTCCACAGGCTTCATGATTAGCCCCGAAATAATTTTACTCCTATTATGAATTTCTCCCGCGTCATGCATTCTTATCGAAAGGTTTCCCTTAAAATTTATAACTCACACGTCTATTCATGAGTGGGGTCAAGGACCCGTCAAAGTTTCTTATTCTAATGGGATCGGGCCTTTCGCCTCGGCAGGATAGATACATCTATGGTTAGTGCCGTTCGACCCTCGATAGTGCGCACACTACGATGGATCGGGTCGTACGCTTGGGCAGGATTATGTACCACACTCTCATGGGAGCGGGTCATTCGCCTCGGCAATAAAATATATGTATCTATGGTTCCGAAATATTATGATGGATCGGCCATACGCCTCGACATTTCTATAAAATACTCTTTTGAAATCATGCGTAATTATTGATAAGAAGGCAATATATTTGTTAGTTTTCCTGATTTGAACTGTGGTGACCTACTTGGTGAGGTCCATTATATATACTCCGATTAAGGAGGTAACTACTAGCTGAGAGTTTGAGTTATTGCTGAGAGGAGAATTTTACCACGTATTTATACTTGTTATGTCGTTTATTTTCTCTGACTCTCACCTGTTTACTTCTACTGTATTTGTCTTATTCGACCACTAGTAAGTGTTGATGTAGATCCCTCGTCACTACTTCTCTAGGGTTAAACTAGATACTTACTGGGTACGCATTAATTTATGTACTCATGCTACACTTGCTGCACTTTTTGTGCAGGTACATATATGTCTAGTGGTCTTTTGGGCACAGAAACGCGACTATTGCGGGGACTTTACCGTGAGCTGCATTTCACGTTACGATCCGCAGCCTACAGAGTCTCCATCATGGTTGTTTATATTCTCCTGTCTAATTTGTATTCCAGACAGATGTTGTAGTTTATCATATTTCCTAGTTGATGCTCATGCACATGTGACACCGGGTTTTGGGGGTTTCTACAGATGTTCATTATTGTAGTTCATGTAACTATTATCCTTTACCCTGTAACTTCTATTTCATACTATTTAATTAATTAAAACCATGATTTCAAAATACTAAAATCAAGTAATTAAGTGATCAATCATCGTTGGTTTGCCTGCGATGTTAGGCGCCATCACGACCTCTAGTGGATTTTGGGTCGTGACAACTTGGTATCAGAGCTTTAAGTTCACTTAGATCTCGTGAGTCATGAGAAAGTCTAGTAGAGTCTTGCAGATTGGTGCAGAGACGACTATACTTATCTTCGAGAGGCTACAGGGCTGTTAGGAGCACTTCCCTTCTTGATTTCCTCATCGTGCGATTTGATTGCATTGAGGCTTGTTCTTTTATTCCCTTCCTACTCAATCTCATGCGACGTGAAGCGGTTGTTATCAGTTGGGCATCGAGGAGTTTAGTGGTACTACAGACGTGGTGCATGATGTTTTCCCTGCGTGTTCAAGCAGGCTATTATCGTCGCCTTGTAGAAGGATGTTCTTTTGTTCCAGCTCAGTATCTGTATCTCCTATTGTTTCGAAACTGTGCACGGATTGTTACGATGTCTATGTGTTGTTATCGCGCAATGTTGGTGTAATAATAAGGTGCTTGGCTATGTGTCGAGGCAGTGAATGGCTCGAAGGGAGGATTTCTCAGTGCATGATTTAGAGGTTCGGCATTTAATTCCAGCAAAGGAAACGCAATCGGGCTCTAGATGTTTAGGTTTTGGTCGATTGAGTAACGAGACTTGGTATTTTCGAGCGTGGTGGAATTTTCACTATGATGCGGTGTCGTCGTCCTTGTTTGAACGCATTACGGTTCGCCAGTGTTATGGTTTTTTTGATTTTGCCTTCGGGGCAGGGTGTTGTGAAATGGTTCCTGAGGGGCGATTGTCATAGATAGCGGTGTGTAGCGGTTCAGAATTGAATTGGTATTTCTAATGTTGATGGCTCGAGGAAGATGATCTTCTAGGAGGTTTAGAGTTGGTAGCAATTCATTAGCTCCGATGCTACAGATACAGAGTTGGTATAAGGCATCAGTTGGGCAGCAAAGTATGTGGGAGGACATGGCAGGAAGTGTCTCGCAGTAGTTGAATTACTAGCAGGTCAGGCATGAATGACAAAAGTCGAGGAGTTTCTTAAAGGAGATGGTTTAACCGAAGTAATAGTGGCAGATTAGCATATGGATTCTTTGGTAGGCGAACCGCATGCCTTGAGAAAGTGTTGAACTGTTTGGGAATCATGATAGAAGGTGATTTGGACTACGGATTTTATTTAGGATGGTGGTTGCGGTACTGAGGAACATTGAATGTGGCAGAAAAGAGTTTTCTTGCAATAAGGAGGGGTGTGAGGATTTGATTATTGTTTCGGATGCAACATGGCTTGAGTTTGGAAGGTATTGTTGAACTTTCAGTTGATGTTAATGGGGAAGGAACAGACTTATGCAGCCGGTGGGCGAGCATGGGGCTCAGGAGAATTTACTTATCACGTGGTAGTTGTACCCAGTGCAGCGTCATTGGAGGATGTCGGTAAGGAATTTCATTGGTAGTTTATCTCCTATGAGCAGGTTAGCGGTTGCATGATGCTGATGAAGCTTCTACGAAGAATACTACCTGCTACCCGGTAAGAGGTCGAATATGTGATTGTGACTGAATGTTCATGAACAGTTTAACAAAAGACTTCGAGAAGTTTGGCGGGTTAACAGTGCGAGATCATGGTAATTGAGAAGGGGGAATCGTTGTGGGCTCTGCATTATGTGATGGTAACTTAAAGCTAAGTGGGGGAGCCCCACCGTTTACGATTGGATCGAATGGCTGTCTACTTGTGCGGTTTTTGGTTATCGGTGCGTTGGAGGATTATTTATGACTAAGAAAATGAAACATCAAGGGTAATTCGGCAAACAACTTGATGGATGTGTGCTATATTCGGCTTTATCGATGCATGTTCAGGTTTTTGGGAAGACTCGGAGCTTATGCTTTGGTGGATGTGATGCACAAGGAAGAGAATTCATTCGGTTGCTTCTTTGAGAGGGTGTCCATGCGCTAGCAGAGCGTGGGAGTTTGGTTATGTTATAGATCGGGTCAGAGTGGGTGACTCTCATCAACGGTCCTAATGGGTTCAAGAATTAAGGTGCAGTGCCTAAGGATTTCGAGCCCGTTGTGTGGTTAAGGACCGAATTTTCACAGTGAATTACGAACGGAACTTGGAATATTCTATGCTATCATCGGGCATGCGGTGCAGTATTGGAGTAACGGAAGAAATAGTTTCGGATTTACGGAAGGTCTTGCAAAATGGATGTACCAATTAGAGATGCTATTGTGCGCTTTAAAAGGGTATGAGATGATTCATGGGTATTAAGACGATGTGGTCTCGCGATTTGGGTCACTCGGGATGAGTGTGGATTGAGTTCGTTATGTGATGAATGGAGCAATTGTTATTTCTAAGACAGGTCAAGAGTACATTGAAAGAAGTTGGGTCGGTTAGTTATGCTTGAATCTGGCAATGATCAGTTCTTTCGATGTGTGAAGTTATACATGTGGTTTGTGATTGTACGTGCGGATTTGACAGTCAGCATGACCTGATTGATTTGGGAGGTACTTGATTCAAATGGCCTTGTTGTGTCAATGGATTCCAGAAAAGTCATGACGGTTTAGATCACGACTTGAGATTTGTATTTTTTGCAGTTTGGGAATTCAGTTGCGTGTTGCATTGGTTCTTCTGAAATAAGCTAAGAGAAAGGCTTCTAGCCAATAAAGTGGTTATTCTACTAGTAGTTCAAGGATTATGGTGAATGCGTGTATTATCACGTAGCGGCATGATATGTGCAGTAAGCGGCATGGAACTTTGAAAGTTGAGGATCAAGGTTGCGGTTCGGTGTCGACAAGAATGTCACGAGCTCAGATGAGCAGCGAAGAATTCAAATGTTTAAAGCAAGCTGGCGTTATCTTAGCGTCGCCAGGCATTGTGTATTGATTTGCGAATTGTGATTCACCTTACAGAATTAGTATGGTTGGTGGTATGGAGGTGCAGACTATGCTACCTGAGCGGAAGGTCGTGGGAGCGTACCCCACGCGGTGATTTGTATAAGTGTGGGGTTTTAGTCACTTGATTGTTAAAGATTAAAACCAAGTATGGAGGTTATGGTAATATCGCAAATGCGAGAGTTTATGCTTGAGAGGTATTCTATTCCTTGGTCTGTGGACTGTGTGACTTTGTTTCAGATGTGACGACTGTTCTTATGTGTCATTAATAGGGCCGTTGTGGATCCTTGGCAGGTTATTGGCCTAGTGTGGTATGATTTGGATCATTTTTAGGTCCGTTGGTGGGCCTAATGTGAATGTGTACCCTACGTCAGGTCGGACGTGTTCATTCGTCATAGCATTACTTACGGAGGAGCCGTCAGGCATTGGATGTTATTCCCATCGTCAGCTATTCCATGTAAATCTCTATTGTGCCATGTGGGTTGTGAGGCGGCTTGATTATTCGCATACATGTTGAGGTCCCGTGTAGCTTGTGGTGTTATGTGAGCAGGTGGCTCTCGAGATGCAGGTCATCATTGCACCTTAGTTGTGCTTGGGTTTCGTAGCGTACGGCACTATCCGTCTCCCTAGGATTTGTATTATGCACTTGGTATGCTTGTGGTCGATATTCGGGCATTTTATAAAGATAAGCGTTACGGCTTGATGTGTGTATTTTCTTCTTGATTTTCATGTTTGGATCGGGTTGCACGACGCAACAGTGTCATGTCGGATTGGCCTGCACACCACAACAGAGAGATGTTGAGCATAGCTCTTTACGCTTATCTTGTGTGTCTTGTTTTTCATCCCTGAGGTAGGTCCACTGCATCCATTTGGCCGTTTTATTCATTACGCGGGCTGGGTAGTCCTTTTCAGAGTTCGTTTTTCCTTATGTATCACATTTGAGTTTGTAGCTTGTTGGCTCATTTTGGGCGTCATATGAGATTTTTGGCAGTGTCTGAGGTGGCTTATTGCCTGAGCAGTTTGTACTAGGTGAGACGAAATTATTGGACCTGGAAATAGTGCAACCAGATTTATTTAAGGTGCATTAAAAAGAAGATATCGTTATTCAATTCAGAATGAGGTAATGGTTCTGGTCGGGAGGAGAGACTCCATGAATTATGGATTCGGCAGGTGGTTATGAGTTTCTACATGTCTCTTTCGTCGTGGCAGTATTGCGAGAGTTGGAACAGGACTTATATTTGTCATGAGGTGTGTTATGGGTATCGGATTCATGAAATTGCAGCTATTGTAGTCTAGGATGTCATTATGGGCAACCGACTTTATGTGGTGCATAATGTGATTTCGTCATAGGTGCATGGTCATGTTTGGGTACAACTTCTGGTGATTGTTACGGTGTTCGTACGTTAGAATCAAGCCTTGTAGAGAAAATTTGGAGGTTGGAATTTGGTTCTAAGGCTTACTGACTAAATAAAAGGAAGGATCTTCAGTCTGACTCGAACTAATGTGTTCAACTGGATTGTGGTGGCACAGGTAGGTGCACGAGGCCTTAAATAGTGATTTTGGACAAGTCCGGAGCAATACCTAGCACGTTCGAGGACGAATGTATGTTTAAGTGGGGGAGAATGTAACAACCTGACTAGTCGTTTTGAGCTCTAGCGCGTTGTTCGGCGGTTTGAGGCCTTGAGTAGCTTCAATTCGGGTATTAAGACTATACGTGTGGTCGGAATTGAACTTTGGGAAGTTCAGAGTTAATTTGAAAGGAAAATTCTAATTTCGGAAGCTTTAAGTTGGAAGAATTGACTAGAGTTTGACTTTTGATTAAACGACTTCAGAATTGGAATTTGAAGGTTCCAACAGGTTTGTATGGCGATTTTGGTTTTAGGAGCATGTCCAGATATTGATTTAGAGGTCCGTAGGTCATTTTGGCATCAATTAGCGAAAGCTGGAAATGTGATGATTTTTGGAAAATTTAACCGGGAGTGGACTTTTTGATATCAGGGTCGGATTTCGATTTCGAGAGTGGGAGTAGGTTCGTAATGTCAATTACGACTTGTTTTGAAAAATTTGAGGTTAATCGGACTTGATTTGATGGATTTCGGCGTCGAATGTGGAAGTTTAAAGTTCTAAAGTTCAGTAAGATTGAATTGGTGTGCGATTCATGATTTTAGCGTTGTTTGATGTGATTTGAAGGCTCGACTAAGTTCGTATTGTGTTTGAGGACTTGTTGGTAGATTTGATTGAGGTCCCGAGGGCCTCGGGGTGATTTCAGATGGTTAACGGATCAAGTTGAAGTTTAAAGAATGGCTGAATTGCACCAGTTCTTGTGCAATGGCACCTGCGCAAGTTTGACCGCAGGTGCATAACCGCAGAAATGAGGAAATGGTCGCGGGTGCGGTTTGGGCGAAGCTGGGCAGTGATCGCAGGTGCGGAAGTATATTCGCAGATGCGGATGCGCATCTGCGCATAGGAGACCACAGATGCAGAATTGGGCTAGAAGCCCTGGATCGCAAAAGCGATGGAAAATTCGCAGAAGTGGGACCACAAATGCGGTCAAGTGATCCGCAGAAGCGAAAACTGGGCAGAACATAAGAGATCGAACTTGGTCATTTTATCATATTCATTTGGGATTTTTGGAGCTCGGTTCTTGGGTGATTTTGAGGAGTTTTCATCATTTAACACAAGGTGAGTAATTTTTCACTTGTTGTGAGCTAAATGTAAGGTTTACATATGGATTTAAAGAGGAAAAATTTAGGAAAATTGTGGGATTTTGGTAGAAAATCTAGATTTGATAATTTTGAATTTTGACTACGAAATTGGGCATGGAATTGAGAGCAAAATATATTTGAGTTCGTAATGTTATGGGTAACGTCTACCTCCGACAATTTTTGGAAACAAGGCACGCGGGCCCAAGGGTTAACTTTATCAACTTTTCGAGCGGAATTTGGAATTGTTTAAATTGATTAATTATGGGTACTAGAGTATATTTTGATTGGTTGCACCTTGTTTGGCTAGTTTTGGATCGACGGGCATCGGTTTGAGGTGTTAGAGAGGCTTTAGAGCCGGTTATAGAATTTCGGAGCGAGGTAAGTCTCCTGTCTAACTCTGTGAGAGGGAAGCTACCCCTAGGTGATGTATTTTTTATGTGCTGCTTGTTGCGGGTGCTACGTACACACAAGGTGACGAGAATTTGTGCGTAGCTAGATTCATGCTATGTCTAGGTAGACTTAGGTTCCCTCCATGCTATACCTGTACTCTTTGAACTGTCTCTTGCCTATTAAATTCCTTTATTTTACATTGTGACATGAGACTAGACTTGTGTAGAGTGATAGAAATTGTTATTCTAGAGATTCGACGGGCTTCATAATTAGCCGCGAAATAATTGTACTCCTCTTACGACTTTCTCCCCCGTCATGCGCTCTCATCGAAATATTTCCCTTAAGATTTATAACTCACACGTCTATTCGTGAGAGGGGTCAAGGATCCATCAAAGCTTCTTATTCTAATGGGATCGGGCCGTTCGCCTCGGCAGGATAGAGAGATCTATGGTTCGTGTCGTTCGACCCTCAGCAATGCGCAAACTATGATGGATCAGGCCGTACGCCTCGGCAAGATTATGTATCACACTCTCATGGGAGCGGGCCGTTCACCTCGGCAATAAAATAGATGTATCTATGGTTCGAAAATATTATGATGGATCGGGTCGTACGCCTCGGCATTTCTATAAAATACTCTTACGAAATCGTGTGTAATAATTCATAAGAAGGTGGTACATTTATGAGTTTTCTTGATTTTAACTGTGGCAACCTATTTGGTGAGGTCCATTATATATACTCCGATTGAGGAGGTAACTACTAGCTGAGAGTTTGAGTTATTTTTTAGAGGAGAATTTTACCACGTATTTATACTTGTTATTTCGTTTTTTTCTCTGACTCTCACCTATTTACTTCTACTGTATCTGTCTTATTGGACCACTTGTAAGTGTTGATGTCGACCCCTCTTCACTACTTCTCTAGGGTTAGACTAGATACTTACTGGGTACGCGTTGATTTACGTACTCATGCTACACTTGCTGCACTTTTTATGCAGGTACATATATGTCTGGTGGTCTTTTGGGCGCAGAGGTGCGACTATTGCGGGGACTTTACCATGTGCTGCATTTCACATTACGATCCACAGCCTACAAAGTCTCCATCAGAGTTGTTTATATTCTCCTGTCTAATTTGTATTCCAGACAGATGTTGTAGTTTATTATATTTCCTAGTTGATGCTCATGCACTTGTGACATCGGGTTTTGGGGGTTCCTACAGGTTGTTCATTATTGTAGTTCATGTAAATATTACCCTTTACCCTGTAAATTCTATTTCATACTATTTAATTAATAAAAATTATGATTTCAAAATACTAAAAATGAATAATTAAGTGATCAGTCTCTGTTGGCTTACCTGACTGCGATGTTAGGCGCCATCACGACCTTTAGTGAATTTTGGGTCTTAACAATAAATAAAATTATTTTTCATGTTGGCAAAATCTTTGGCTTAATTTTTTCGAAAAGGAGATCGCCAGCGGTAAAGGAAATTAGAAATAGAGCAAAATTAATTATAGTATATTACTAAGAATTAAATTGGTAAAAATGCAAATACGAAATAATAAGTACTTCTTGAAATAGTAGAAGGTCAAGTATATATCTAAATGAGTTGTCATTAATTATTTCCTTTTCTTTTCATTTATTGCGACAAATGACAACTCTCTAGATATTTTTTTACATTTTAAGTTATTTGTTGTAAGATATTAACTTATCATTAGTTATTTTTAAATTTAACATGTTCATGTAGCCATCTTTTTTTAGCCTATAGGATCAATCCTTCTATTTTTAAATCTCTAAAAACCCAACATCTTCAATTTTTCAATTTAAAATAGTACACACGCAAATTGTGTATCATAAGACTAATTTCAAATAATTACATAGACATATCCTTTTTATTGGAAACATGGCTGTATACAGGTAAAATCGAGCCCGCTGCATGACTCGACTCCCTAGTGTGCCAAACGGAGTAGGAACGTGACTGTAATGTATCGGAGTCGAAGTGAAGAACTCCTTGTATCGGGGCTCGGGCAAAATACCTGCCCTCAGGGATATCGGGGCCCTATCCTCGAGGCTCGATTTGAGGATTGAGCCTTCAGAGAGCATTGCCAAGCAGCTGCACACACAAACAAAGGGTCGTAATGTTCGCGCCTAACCGGATATCACAATGTGAATCTTGGCTCGTATCGGCGGAAAATTAGTGATCGGCGAAACGGAAGATTTTTTACCTTTTTTAGAATTGTACTTAGGGTAAAACTCCCCTACTATATAAAGAGGAGACTTACTATTCATAGGGGGCATTGTAGCACCCATATCAAGGCAATATACTCTTATTTTCTCTGTTATTCAAAGTTCTTACTTTTGTTCATCAGTTCTTCATTAGTGTGAGCCCGGAATCGAAGACAAGTATTTCATTAAGCTGTTACTGAGTCTGGGGTCATTCCCCTTAATTAGTTTGATAATTTATTACGCCATTTATCTGTTTAATCTAACGCTTTTTATAATTTGTATCAAATTAATCCACATATCCTTAAAATCACGTATAACTTCAATTGTTATTATTTTTTAGGGTAAACAATGACAATTAAAAAAAGAAAAAACTCTGTAACTTGACCAAAAATACTCGATCGTTTGTGTCGTGTTGCTTTTGACGGTTTTGGACTTTTAGTTAAAGGTGCGTCACATATAACAGGACGTACTTGACTGTAATATGAAGTTAAAACCTATATTATCGTGCATGAGTGTTTGTATGACCGGTAAGGATGAAATTGGCACATAATTAAAATCTAAAATTTTGTCTTCACATTGGCAACTCTGCAGACAACATTTGTATGTGTGGCTATCAAAAAATAATAGCAGTTAAATAAAAGCAAAAAAAAAAAGGGGGAAAAAAAGATTATAATCATGGTTATTGTCATTGGTGTTTATGGTTTAGTTTTGATCGGTTTCTCCCTAAAAATAAATGAAATCAAATAAGTTTGGTTTTTCAAATATTGAAACCAAACCAATTAAGTCAGTTTTTTATCTCGATTTTGTAACGACCCGATTGGTTCTAGCAGGTCGTCCGGCGATTTGAGACCTTGAGTAGCTTCACTTCATATTTTAACTTGTACGTGTGGTCGGAATTGAATTTCGAGAGGTTCGAGGTTGATTCGGATGAAAATTCTCAATTCGGAAGCTTTAAGTTGGAAGAATTGACCAAAATTTGACTATTTAAAAAACGACCTCGGAATCGGGATTTGAATGTTTCAATAGGTTCGTATAATGATTTCGGACTTGGCGTATGTTCGGTTTGAGTATCGGGTGTTCCGGGAGCATTTCAATGCTTATTGTGCAAAATTGGCATTCGAAAGTTTTAGAATTTCCTAAGTTTGGTTTGAAGTGGACTTTGGTGTTATCGATGTCCGTTTGGGGTTCTGAGCCTTGGAATAGGTTCATATCGTAAGTTTGGCATCATTACGGAATGTTGACGCGTTCGTCGAAGTTTGAATGTTTGAAAGTTAAAAGGAGGATTTGATCATCGATTCATGGTTTTGGTGTTGTTTGGTGTGATTTGAGGGCTCGAGCAGGTTTGTGTTATGTTTGGGACTGGATTGTGTAATTAGACGGGGTCTCGGGTGTGTTTCGGATGTGTTTTGGTTGTGTTGTGCTATTATTTGATATTTCGGCGTCATTTTCTTGGGTATAAAGGATATTATATTGAGAAAATGACCTTTGATTAGTGATTTGATTTAACCATTAGATTTGTATCATAACTACGGAGTCATAGCGACAAGAATCATCGAATTCCGATGTCGTATGAGAGAGTTACACCCATTTTCGTGTCGAGAGAGATTGCTGGTGTTGCTGGTGCTCAGGTATCGCAATTGCGAACAGTGAAGGTTGTAGATTTTTGCTTTGGTTTGCATCTGCGGAACCTATATATTTTTTCCTTGGTTCGCTGTTGCGAACATTTGTTCGTAAGTTCGAAGTCTGTAGATGTTTGCCTTGGTTCGCAATTGCGAACACTTGTCCGCAATTGCGAGGGTCCAAAAATGTGAACCCTGTGTCGCAAATGCAACATCTGCACCTGGTAAAAGGGCTGGGAGTTGGATTTTGGAGACATTCTCTCATTTTTGGAACCGTAGGCTCGGTAGGAGGCGATTTTGAAGAGGGATTTTCACCTACAATCTTTGGGTCAGTAATTTTGTTCGATTTCCAGCTATTTAACATGGATTATATACATATTTTAACATGAAATTGGTGGAAATTGTGGATTTTTGAATAAAAACCTAAAAATCGTATTTTTGAATATTGACCGTGAAATTAGACATAGAATTTGGAATAAATTATATATTTGAGTTCGTGATGTTATGGGTAAAGTTTATCTTCGAAAATTTTCGAAATCCGGACACGGGATCCCGAGGGTTGACTTTATTGACTTTTCGAGCGAAGTTGGGAATTGTTATAAATTTATTAATTATAAGCATTGGAGTATATTTTGATTGATTTTCACATTGTTTGACTAGTTTCGGATCGTCTGGCTTTGAGTAGAGGTGCTAGAGAGGCATTGGTGCCGGTTATGGAACTTCGAAGCGAGGTAAGTCTCCTGTCTAATCCTGTGAGGGGGAATTTACCCTTTAGGTGTTATATTCCTATGTGCTACATGTTGTGGGGGCTACGCAAGTATGAGGTGACTTGTGTCCCTGCATATGCTAGAATTCCTGATTTGTCCTGGTAGACTTAGGTTTACGCCATGCTTTAATTGTACTATTTGAGTTATCCTTGACTATTTAATTCCTTTATTTTGCATTACGACTTGAGACGAGGATTGCATAGAGTGATAGATTCGCTATTGCAAGAGATTTGATGAGCTACTTGATTAGCCGCAGAATGATTGTGTTTCACTTACGAATTTCTCTCGCGTTGTGCATTTTCATCGAAAAGCTTCTTTAAACTTCATAACTCACACGTATATTCGTGAGTGGGGTCAAGGACCCGTTAAAGCTTCTTATTCTTATGGGATCTGGCAGTTCGCCTCGACAGGATTATAAACAACACTCTTATGGGATCAGGCCGTCCGCCTCGGCAGTATCATATAATTATGGGATCGGGCCATTAGCCTCGGCAGTATCATATTTTTACGGGATCGGGCCGTTTGCCTCGACCGCATCATATTCTAATGGCATCGGGTCATTTGCCTCGGCAGTTCTATAAATACTCCTATGGGATCAGGTCGTTCGCCTCGGCAGCTTCCTGAAACACTCTTATGGGATCGGGTCGTTCACCTCGTCAGCGTCGTGCATAATATTTGACAAGAAGCCATCATATCCGTGTGTTTTCCGGATTTGAATTGTGACGACCTATCTAGTGGGAACCATTTTACATATATACTCCGGTTGAGGAGGTGACCAATAATTGAGAGCTTGAGTTTACTGTTCAGAGGAGGATTGTACCACGTACCTATATTTGTTTATACTGTTTATTTACCCTGCCTCATATTTGTGTACTTCCTACTGTATTTGATTTATTGGACCACTAGTAAGTGTCGATGTCGACCCCTCGTCACTACTTTTCCAAGTTAGGCTAAATACATACTGGGTACGCGTTGATTTACGAATGCATACTACACTTGCTGCACTTATTGTGCGGGTATATATATGTCTGGTGGTCTTTGGGGCGCAAAGGCGTGGCTATTACGGGAACTTCACGGTGAGCTGCATTTCCATGTTATGACCCGCAGCATACGGATTCTCCATCTTACTTAGTTACATTATCCTGTCTATTTTGTACTCCAAACAGATGTTGTATTGTTACTGTACCTTCTAATAGATGCTCATGCACTTGTGACATAGGGTTTTGGGGATTCCTAATGGATATTCATTATTGTAGTTCATGTTATTATTATTATTTCACCTTGCAATTTATATTTTATATGGGATTTGGTAAGAAAATCATAGGTTTCTACTAGTACTAGATTTCACTCAATTTATTTAATAGAATTTATGATTTTAAAAATAAGGAAATGAGTAATTAAGTTGATAATTCACAATTGGCTTGCCTGACGGCAACGTGGGCGCCATCATGGCCTATAGTGGTTTTTGGGTCGTGACAGCTTGGTATCAAAGCATTAGGTTCACTTAGGTCTCACGATTCATGAGCGAGTCCAGTAGAGTCTTGCGGATCGGTACAAAGAAGTCTGTACTTATCTTCGAGAGGCTACAGGGCTGTTAGGAGCACTTTCCTTCTTGATTCCTCGTCGTGCAATGTGATTCCATTGAAGCTTATGGCTTCATTTCCTTCTTACTCATTCTTATACGGTGTAGAGTGTTTGTTATCAATTAGGCACCGACAAGTTGTTAAGATGCTACAAATGCAGGGAGACCATTATCGTCGCCTTGTGGAGGAGTATTCTGTCATTTCAGCCCAGTGTTGATGGTTCGAGGGAGATGATCTCTAAGGTGGTTTCTATGCTTAGGAAATTTTGAATGTGGCGAGAAGGACTTGATGACAAATTATTGGACATTCGGATGATGTTAATGAATGAAGGATTCTTACAGCTGGCGGATCAGTGTGGACCCAGGGAGATTAATTGATTTCATTATGGATGTAACTATAGCAATGACGTTGGAGGAGATTGATACGAGGCTACACAGATGGGCTATTTCCGTTGAGCAGGTTAGGGTTTTGTGGTTTTGATGAGGTTCCTACGAAGAATTCTACTTTCTGCCTAACACGGGATGCATGTCTATGATGTGAGCTTGGACCGCTTGGAGAAGATGGTACGACTCTTAGGAGGTCGAGTATGCAATTATGGCGATAATTCGGGATGTCTTATGATTAGTCCAACAAGAACTTATGAGAAATTTGGCTGAGCAATGGTGTGGGACCATGGGAACAGGGAACAAGAAGAAGTCGTTGAGGGGTCGAGATATAAGTGATTGTAGCGTAAAGCTAAGTAGGGGAGCCCATCATCTACGATTGGGCCACGTGGTTGTGTGCCTGTGCGATTTCTGATTATCGGTGCATTGGCAGATTAGTTATGACCAAGAGGTATTCTGGATAAGAAAATTTGACGTATATGAGTTGCATTCGCCTTATTGATTCATGTGTAGGTGCTGATAATGGCTCAAGATTTATGCTTCTTGTGGAGGTGATGGGCAAGGAAAAAAATTCTTCCGATTACTTCCTTGAAAGTGTACATATACTAGCAGAGCACTGAAGTTTGGTTATATATTCGGGACCAGGTCAGAGTGGGTGACTCTCAGTAATGGTTCTAGTAGGTGCAAGAATTAAAGCATGGTGTATAAAGATTTTGGGTTTGTTATGTGGCTGAGGACTGGGTTTTGCAGTACAGTGCGGAGAATATTTGGGGAATTTCTATGTTATCATCGGGTCTATGGTGCAGTGTTAGATAAATGGGAGAAAGAGCTTTGGTTCGCAAGGGGTCTTTCAGAATGGGTGTATAAGTTGGGAATACTATATTGAGTGCATCAGGAGGGTATGAGATGGCTGATAGGTATTGAGACGATGTGGTCTCGTGATTTGGGTCACTCAGGATGAATATTGTTTGAGGCCTGTTATGTATTTGAATGGAGATATTATTACTTCGAAGGCAAGTCAAGAGTAAATTGGAAGAAGTTGGGTCAGTTAGCAATGGTTTATATCAGCATGGTTGTGGAAATGATCAGTTCCTTCGGTGTGTTAAGTATATACAGGTGATTCGTGGTTGTACATGCAGGCTTGACAGTCGCTGTAATTGGATTAATTTGGAAGTAGTTGATTCTGATGGCCTTGTTATATGTAAATGAATCCCGAAAGAATTATGGTGGTTTAGACCACAACTTGAGGTTTAATTTTTTGCGGTTATGGGAATTTGATAGCGTGTTGCAATTGTTCTTCAGAAATAAGTGAACTGAAAGGGGTTCTAGCCGATGAAGTATGTATTCTACTGGTGGTTCAGGGGTAATGATGAAATTCTTGGACTCTTGCATAGCGGTAGGATAGGTGCGGTGAGTGGTATAGTAATGGGGAGTCGGGATCAAAGTTACGGTTCGTTCTCGATAAGAATGTCACGAGCTCGGAGGAGTCCGAGAAGATTCAGATGTTCGGAATATGCTAGCACTATTTTCGGGCAGCCTGAGGATGGTCTATTTTTTGGTAGGAGTATTGGGTATTGAAATGCGGATGCTTTGCCAGTGTTATAGAAATAACATGGTCGATGGCCATTAATGTTCAGATTTTAATAACAGGTGCGGAAGGTTGTGGGAGTATATCCAACGGGAAGATCGTATAAATGTGACGTATTAGTCATTCGATTGTTAGACATTTAAAACAGGTATGGAGATTTTGGTAATATCTCCAATGGGAGAGGTTATGACTGAGAGGCGCTCTATTCCTTTGATTGTGGACTGTGGGAGTCTGTTTTGGATTCGACGGCTGCTCTTATATGTCATGAATAGGGTCATTGTGGATTCTTGGAAGGTTATTGGCCCAGTATGGGATGATCGGAATCGGTTTGAGGTCTGCTAGTAGATCCAATATGAATATATGCTCTACGTCAGGTCGGATGTGCTCATTCAGCATAGCACTGTTTATCGAGGAGTCTTCGGGTGTTTTAGTCCTGTGTAGCTTGTCGTTATTGCACCTTATTCGAGCTCGAGTTTTGTGGCGTATGGCGCTATCCATCTCCCAAAGTCGTATTTATGCACTTGGCTTGCTTGTGGCCGATATTGGGGTATTTCGTAGGTATAAGCATTATAAATTGATGGGTATTTCCTTGTTTACTGTCATGTATGGATCGGGTAGCACGCTGCCACGAGTATGTTGTTTGGATCGGATTGCACGCCGCAACGGTATTCACCTGGATTGTGGTGGCACAGGTAGGTGCACAAGGTGTTGAGCAGTGATTTTGGGGCAACTTTGGAACAGTTCTTAGCACGTTCGAGGACAAACGTATGTTTAAGTGTGAGAGAATGTAACGACCCGATTGGTCGTTTTAAGCTCTAGCAGGTCGTTCGACGGTTTGAGACCTTTAGTAGCTTCACTTCATGTTTTATGACTTGCACGTGTGATCGGAATTGAATTTTGGGAGGTTTGGGGTTGATTCGGATGAAAATTCTTAAATTTGGAAGTTTTAAGTTGGAAGAATTAACCAAAATTTGACTTTTGAGTAAACGACCTCGGAATCAGGATTTGAAGGTTCCAATAGGTACATATGATGATTTCGCAGTTGGGCGTATGTTCAGGTTGAGTATTGGGTGGTCTGGGAGTATTTCAGCCCTTATTGTGCAAAGTTGACAATTCGAAAATTTTAGAATTTTCTAAGTTTAGTTTGAAGTGGACTTTGGTGTTATCGATATCCATTTGGGGTTTTGAGCCTTGGAATAGGTTCGTATCGTGATTTATGACTTGTACGTAAAGTTTGGTGTCATTTCGGAATATTAAAATGTAATTCGGACGCGTTCGTCGAAGTTTGAATGTTTAAAAATTAAAAGGAGGATTTGATCGTCGATTCATGGTTTTGGTGTTGATTAGTGTGATTTGAGGCCTCGAGCAGGTTTGTATTATGTTTTGGGACTGTTAGTGTAATTGGATGGAGTCCCGGGGGCCTCAGGTGTGTTTCGGATGTGTTTTGGTTATGTTGCGCTATTATTTGATGTTTTGGCGTCGTTTTCTTGTGTATAAAGGATACTATATTGAAAAAACGACCTTTGATTTGTGATTTGATTGAACCATTAGATCCTTATCGTAATTATGGAGTCATAGCAACAAGAATCATCAAATTCCGATGTCGTATGAGAGAGTTATACCAATTTCCGTATCGGGAAAGATTGCTTGTGTTGTTGGTGCTCAGGTATCATAATTAGGAACACTTGTTTGCAATTGCGAAGATTGTAGATCTTTTCCTTGGTTTGCAATTGTGGAGCTTGCAGATTTTTGCCTTGGTTTGCTATTGCGAACATTTGTTCGCAGTTGCGAAGTCTGTAGATGTTTGCCTTGGTTCGCAATTGCAAACACTTGATCGCAATTGCGAGGGTCCACAAATGTGAACCTTGTGTCGCAAGTACGACATCTGTACCTGGTAAAAGGGCTGGAAGACGGGATTTTGGAGACATTCTCTCATTTTTGTAGCCCTAGGCTCGGTTAGAGGCGATTTTGAAGAGGGAGTTTCATCTACAATTTTGGGTAAGTAATTTTGTTCGATTTTCATCTATTTTACATGGATTATATACAGATTTTAACATGGAATTGGTGGAAATTGTGGATTTTTGAATAAAAACCTAGAAATCGTATTTTTGGATTTTGACCGCGAAATTGGACATGGAATTTGGAATAAATTATATATTTGAGTTCGTGATGTTATGGATAAAGTTATCTTCAAAAACTTTTGGAATCCGGACACGGGAGCCCGAGGGTTGACTTTATTGACTTTTCAAGCGAAGTTGGGAATACATGGAATTTGGAATAAATTATATATTTGAGTTCGTTTGTTATAAATTGATTAATTATAAGCATTGGAGTATATTTTTAATGATTTGCACATTGTTTGACTAGGTTCGGATCGTCTAGCTTTGAGTAGAGGTGTTAGAGAGGCATTGGTGCCGGTTATGGAACTTCAAAGCGAGGTAAGTCTCCTATCTAATCTTCTGAGGGGGAATTTACCCCTTAGGTGTTATATTCTTATATGCTACATGTTGTGGGAGCTACGCACGTATGAGGTGACTTGTGTCCGTGCGTATGCTAGGATTCCTGATTTGTCCTGGTAGACTTAGGCTTACGCCATGCTTTAATTGTACCATTTGAGTTATCCTTGCTTGTTTAATTCCTTTATTTTGCATTACGACTTGAGACGAGGCTTGCGTATAGTGATAGATTCGCTATTGCAAGAGATTTGACGAGCTACTTGATTAGCCGCGGAATAATTGTGCTTCCCTTAAGAATTTCTCTCGCGTTGTGCGTTTTCATCGAAAAGCCTCTTTAAACTTCATAACTCACACGTATATTCGTGAGTGGGGTCAAGGACCCTTAAAGCTTCTTATTCTTATGGGATCAAGCAGTTCGCCTCGACAGGATTATGTACCACACTCTTATGGGATCAGATTGTTCGCCTCGACAGTATTATAAACGACACTCTTATGGGATCAGGCCGTTCGCTTCAACAGTATCATATTCTTATGGGATCGGGCCGTTTGCCTCAACCGCATCATATTCTAATGGGATCGGGTCGTTCGCCTCGGCATTTTTATAAATACTCTTTTGGGATCGGGTCATTCGCCTTGGCAGCTTCATGAAACACTCTTATGGGATCGGGCCATTCGCCTCGTCAGCGTCGTGCATAATATTTTACAAGAAGCCATCGTATCCGTGTGTTTTCTTGATTTGACTTGTGACGACCTATGTGGTGGGAACCATTTTACATATACACTCCGGTTGGGGAGGTGAACAATAATTGAGAGCTTGAGATTACTGTTCAGAGGAGGATTGTACCATGTACCTATATTTGTTTATACTATTCATTTACCCTGCCTCATATTTGTGTACTTCCTACTGTATTTGATTTATTGGACCACTAGTAAGTGTCGATGTCAACCCCTCGTCACTACTTTTCCAGGGTTAGGCTAGACTTACTGGGTACGCATCGATTTACGTGTTCATGCTACACTTGCTGCACTTATTCTGCGAGTATATATATGTCTGGTGGTCTTTGGGGTGCAAAGGCGCGGCTATTACGGGGACTTCACGGTGAGCTGTATTCCATGTTATGACCCGCAGCATACGGAGTCTCCATCTTAATTAGTTACATTATCCTGTCTATTTTGTACTTCAGACAGATGTTGTATTGTTACTGTACCTTCTAGTAGATTCTCATGCACTTGTGACACGGGATTTTGGGATTTCCTAGTGGATATTCATTATTGTAGTTCATGTTTATTACTATTTCACCTTGTAATTTATATTTTATACGGTATTTGGTAAAGAAAATCATAGGTTTCTACAAGTACCAGATTTCACTCAATTTATTTAATGGAATTTATGATTTTAAAAATAACGAAAAGAGTAATTAAGGTGATAATTCACCGTTGGCTTGCCTGACGGCAACGTTGGGCGCCATAACGGCCTATAGTGGATTTTGGGTCGTGATAGCTTGGTATCAAAGCGTTAGGTTCACTTAGGTCTCACGAGTCATGAGCGAGTCTAGTAGAGTCTTGCGGATCGGTACAAAGACGTCTGTACTTATCTTCGAGAGACTACAGGGCTGTTAGGAGAACTTCCCTTCTTGAATCCTCGTCGTGCAATTTGATTCCATTGAAGCTTATGCCTTCATTTCCTTCCTACTCATTCTTATACGGTGTGGAGTGTTTGTTATCAATTAGGCACCGACAAGTTGTTAAGATGCTACAAATGCGGCACAGGATGTCTTACCCTGCGAATGCGGGGAGACCATTATCGTCGCCTTGTGGAGGAGTATTCTGTCATTTCAGCCCAGTGTTGATGGTTCGAGGGAGATTATCTCTGAGGTGGTTTCTATGCGTAGGAAATTTTGAATGTGTCGAGAAGGACTTGATCACATATTGTTGGACATTCGGATGATGTTAATGAATGAAGGATTCTTATAGCTGGCAGATCAGTGTGGACCTAGGGAGATTAGTTGATTTCATTATGGATGTAACTATAGCAATGACGTTGGAGGAAATTGATACGAGGCTACACAGGTAGGCTATTTCCATTGAGCAGGTTAGGGTTGTGTGGTTCTGATGAGGTACATACGAAGAATTCTACTTTCTGCCTAACACGGGATGCATGTACTACGATGTGAGCTTGGATCGCTTGGAGAATATGGTACGACTTTTAGGAGGTCGAGTGTGCAATTATGGCGATAATTCGGGATGTCTTATGATTTGTCCGACAAGAACTTATGAGAAATTTGGCTGAGCAATGGTGTGGGACCATGGGAACAGGGAAGAAGAAGAAGTCGTTGAGGGGTCGAGATTTAAGTGATTGTACCGTAAAGCTAAGTAGGGGAGCCCACCATCTACGATTGGGCCACGTGGTTGTGTGCCTGTGCAATTATTGCCTTGGTTCGCAATTGCGAACATTTGTTCGCAATTGCGGAGCCTATAGATTTTTGCCTTGGATCGTTGCTGCGAACATTTGTTCGTAAGTTTGAAGTCTGTAGATGTTTGCCTTGGTTCGCAATTGCGAACACTTGTCCGCAATTGCGAGGTTCCACAAATGCAAACCCTGTGTCGCAAATGCAACATCTGCACCTGGTAAAAGGGCTGGGAGTTGGGATTTTGGAGACATTCTCTCATTTTTGGAACCGTAGACTCGGTAGGAGGCGATTTTAAAGAGGGATTTTCATCTACAATCTTTGGGTAAGTAATTTTGTTCGATTTGCAGCTATTTAAAATGGATTACATACAGATTTTAACATGGAATTGGTGGAAATTGTGGATTTTTGAATAAAAATCTAGAAATCGTATTTTTGGATTTTGACCGTGAAATTGAACGTGGAATTTGGAACAAATTACATATTTGAGTTCGTGATGTTATGGGTAAAGTTTATCTTCGAATATTTTCAGAATCCGAACACGGGATCCTGAGGGTTGACTTTATTGACTTTTCGAGCGAAGTTGGAAATTGTTATAAATTGATTAATTATAAGCATTGGAGTATATTTTGATTGATTTGCACATTGTTTGACTAGTTTCGGATCGTCTGGCTTTGAGTAGAGGTGTTAGAGAGGCATTTGTGCCGGTTATGGAACTTCGAAGCGAGGTAAGTCTTCTGTCTAATCCTGTGAGGGAAAATTTACCCCTTAGGTGTTATATTCTTATGTGCTAAATGTTTTGGGAGCTACGCACGTATGAGGTGACTTGTGTCCGTGCGTATGCTAGGAAACCTGATTTGTCCCGGTAGACTTAGGTTTATGCCATGCTTTAATTGTACTATTTGAGTTATCCTTGATTGTTTAATTCCTTTATTTTGCATTACGATTTGAGACCAGGCTTGCGTAGAGTGATAGATTCGCTATTGCAAGAGATTTGATGAGCTACTTGATTAGCCGCAGAATAATTGTGCTTCCCTTACAAATTTCTCTCGCGTTGTGCGTTTTCATCGAAAAGCTTCTTTAAACTTCATAACTCACATGTATATTCGTGAGTGGGGTCAAGGACCCGTTAAAGCTTCTTATTCTTATGGGATCAGGCAGTTCGCCTCGACAGGATTATGTACCACACTCCTATGGGATCAGATTGTTCACCTCGGCAGGATTATAAACCACACTCTTATGGGATCAGGCAGTCCGCCTCGGCAGGATTATGTACCACACTCTTATAGGATCGGGCCATTTTCCTCGGCAGTATCATATTCTTATGGGATATGGTTGTTCGCCTCGGCAGTATTATATTTTTATGGGATCGGGTTGTTCGCCTCGGCAGCATCATATTCTAATAGGATGGGGTCGTTCCATTTGCATTTCTATAAATACTCTTATAGGATCAGGTCGCTCACCTCGGCAGCTTCGTGAAATACTCTTATGGGATCAGGTCGTTCGCCTCGACAGCATCATGCGTAATATTTGACAAGAAGCCATCGTATCCGTGAGTTTCCTGATTTGAGTTGTGACGACCTATCTGGTGGGTACCATTTTACATATATACTACGTTAAGGAGGTGACCGATAATTGAGAGCTTGAGTTTACTGTTCAGAGGAGCATTGTACCACGTACCTATATTTGTTTATACTGTTAATTTACCCGTCCTTATATTTGTTTACTTCCTATTGTATTTGATTTATTGGACCACTAGTAAATATCGATGTCGACCCCTCGTTACTACTTCTCCAAGGTTAGGCTAGACTTACTGGGTACGCGTTGATTTTCGTACTCATGCTACACTTGCTGCACTTATTGTGCGGGGTATATATATGTCTGATGGTCTTTGGGGCGCAAAGGCGCGGCTATTGCAGGGACTTCACAGTGAGGTACATTCCATGTTATGACCTGCAGCAGACGGAGTCTCCATCTTAATTAGTTACATTATCCTATCTAGTTTGTACTCCAGACAGATGTTGTATTGTTATTATACCTTCTAGTAGATGCTCATGCACTTGTGAAATCGGATTTTGGGGGTACCTAGTGGATGTTCATTATTGTAGTTCATGTTATTATTATCATTTCACCTTGTAAATTATATTTTATACAGAATTTGGTAAAGAAAATCACAGGTTTCTACATGTACTAGATTTCACTCATTTTATTTAATGGGATTTATGATTTTAAGAATAATAAAATGAGTAATTAAGTTGATAATTCACCGTTGGCTTGCCTGACAGCGACGCCGGGCACCATCACGGCCTATAGTGGATTTTGGGTCATGACAGGTTTATGACAATTTTTGTTGGATTTTTGATTTTCGGTTATTTATCAATTTTTTCTTAAATATAAGATATACACTACCAAACAAATATCCTGGCGACTACATCTTTAACGTAATGCTATCAAACCAATTACTCTTTGACAAATCTATTATTTACTAAGATATATTGATGATAAGTGAATTAAATAGTGATGCTTAATTTAAGGACTCAACTAAAAATAAATTTTTTTTTTTAAAATGAAATAGATTCTTATACTTAGCAAAAGAAAACTACCAATCAAACTAGACGTAAAGGCAAAAGACTAGATTATTATAATAGCAAAGAACAAAACGAAAAGTGCAAAGGATTAACATGTACAATCAAATTTTAGAAACTTTATACAAAAATATACATATATATAGGTATAATAATAAATTTTATAGCTACATTTATCGTCGATCTGGCTCGGTTTTTTCGCTTACTTTTTTATTAAAACCAAAATCAAACCATATTTGATCATCTCACGACCCAAAATCTCACTCAGTCGTGATGGCACCTAACTCAACCCGGTAGGTAAGCTCAATAGTATAAATCACTTCTATAAATAGAAACCAACAGAGATAATGAATGAAATAGTAAAAAGAGATCAATTCAACCATCTTACAAACTGGTAATATAAATAATGAGCCACTATGATTTAGATTTATAAACTGATGAAATGAATAAATATAACATCTGTTCGAAAGCTACATAAAGAGAAATAAAATCTTAAGTTGCCATGATAAGAAGGCAGCATGAACTTGTCAAAATAGTTATTGAACTTGCATCTATTGGAAGGACTTTTCTTTATATTTATTCTAATTAAGAAGTTAACGTGTTAAAAATTAGAACCAGAAAATTAAATTCCACATAGACCAAGGGAAATATATTTTTGTTAGTGTAAATAAGGATCGATTACAGTCAATAATAAATAAATATACATATATACAATGTCGGTTTATAAAAATAACCTTATAATATTTAAGTATAACTAACTCATAATAAAAGGATATAACCAAAATTTTAAATATTAACCTTATAATCCTTTAGATTTAATATTACATGTTAGGAATCCCACATGATTATCTTTAGATATCATATTAGTATAATTAATTTCGTGCCGGCTAATTCATATAAAATTGAATAAATAAATATCTTTAGTCATGTAATCCTATTACTTTTAGGATATACTTTTTAAAAATTCTTATACTAATTTAATTTGAAAACGTATTATGATGTCCTATTACTAATTTAATTTGAGAAAGTATTATATTGTCCGAATCAATTTAGAAGAAGGAGAGCCTATATTATTATAAAAGCATAAATACAATATTAATATACCAAAATAGCCCTAAAATATTAAACGGAAGAACTCATAGGGAAAGGACATAACTGTAATTAACTATTTTTTGGACTACAATACCTTGTATGCTAATTTTTAATATTTAAGATTTTAAAATTAATAAAATTTTATCTATTAAATCTTATTAATATGTAGGAAGATTTTATAAAATTAATTTCATAAGAATCCTCCGTATTGGCAATACATTACCACTCCATAATGTCCAATACCAAAATATATATATATATATATATATTAAATGGATTGCATAAAGAGTTGAAATTGAGAGGGAAAAAAGCCCCACGATAATATATTTTTATATTATATTTGAACTATTTTTCTACTCAAATAATATTTTTTTATCAATTTTTCGTGTAATATTAAAAAATACTCAATTGTTAAACAACAACTAAGAAAATATTTAAGAATATAAATGTGTGAGAAAGAGAAAAAAAAATTGTTAGTAAGAGTCAATACCAGATTCTACAGACATAAAGATTTAAAGTGAAATTTATATCAATCTTTTACTCTTTGAAAATAAAATTTATGGTGGATAAAATTATAATTAAGATTAAATATTCAAAACAAGAGATGAACTAATATTAAGATATGAATCAACATCGAATAAATTAATTTTTATGTTGAAACCAAATAATTAAAAAATTTAATTAATTATTTAGCAAGAGAATCCAATTCAATTATTTTTTAAATTCATCATATGAGTAAAATTCTTATTCAAGTTTAAAAAAAAATCTTAAGGTACATAAATTTATTCCATAAAAAGAGCGCTAGAACACAAAGTAAAAAGGTTAGCATATTATTAAGAATCAAAATGCTATACAAGTGTCTGAGGAAGCACAATCAAAGCTAAATCCTAAACAAAAACAAGCTTTCAAGACTATATTATATAGAGTCGACTCTGCTATAACGGGATTATTCTTTGTAGATGCCTCCGACGGAATCAAAATAATATTTCTACGTCATGCATTATTTGTAAATATCATATCAAGATGCATGACATTATTAGCAATAATAGCAAGTGATGTACCAACAACGATTTTATTGTGAGGCCACCCACTTTAGATTAGATTTACCTCTTCAAACAACTTAAATAGCCACAAATATATCAAAGCAGAGCAACAGTGATAAATTTATAAGAAAAGCAAAATTGATAATATGGGACGAAGCACTTATGACTAAGTGTCAAACGATCGAAATAATTGCCCGGAGTTCTAGAGATATAATGGATATTAATGAACCGTTTGGTGGAGATCAATGGTTTGGGAGGTAATTTATGTCAAGTACTACCAATAGTTCCAAAATCGACAAAAGGAGAGACTGTAAAAGCTTGCTTGTCAAAGTTATACTTCTTGCCTCAAATGAAAAAGATTCAACTGACAAGAAATATAAAGTAAGAACAAATCCAGTATTCGGTGTCTTCTTGCTTCGTGTCGGAAACGAAGAAGAGCATCCAATAAAAAAAATTTAGTTCTTCCTGAACACTTGGTTATCAATCCTAACGGTAATAGTGATGCATTTAATAAAAGAAATATTTCTATCATTAGATTAAAACTCAATTTGTGTAAATTGCATGATAGAATTAAAAAGATATCTTAGCTAGCAGAAATGAATATGTTGATCAACTAAATAAAAGGTTGATTGTAAAATTTTATAATAGAAACAAAAAATATATTTTTCTGTTTTTGGCTCAGAGAAAATGATTAATTACTACGAAGAAGAATACTTAAATATTTTAATATCAAATGACCTTCTACCATACATGTTTGTTTGTTAAGTTTATTATTTCTTACATATGTTAGTGTCACCGTATATATAATAAACTAAGTTGAAATTGATCTTCCATTGTATATAGGCTGATTTTGAAGAAAAATATGCTTGTTGTGCTACTGAAAAATTTAGATACGTCGAATAGCTTATATAATAGTACACGGATGGTATATTAAAGTTTTGACAATAACGTCTTACATGCAAAATTTTGATACTGGTCAATGTGCTTCTAAGTGTATTCTTATCCCTGAATTCAACTTTCGTCTTTCGAAACTAAGGAATATCTTATTTAATTTGTGTGATAATAATTTTTAGTATGTTTATGTTTTGCAAACATAATAAATAAAGCACAAGGACAAACATACTAAATATTGAATATATTTACCGCAATATATTTTCTTGCACGAACAACTGTATGTTGCACTTTCAAGAGGGATATCAAGATCGACAACAAAAGTTTTGGTTAAGGCATAGCAACCAAAGCATTAGGAGGAAACATACACAAAAAAATATTGTTCACAAAAAAGTGTTCGTTAAGATACCATCACATTAAATACTTTTAAACTATAATACATAATTATTTAACTAACATGACAAAATTGATCATTTTTATAAGTTTTGATGATGTCTTTTTATTTTAAATTCATGTATTATGCTAATGTAATAATATTTTTCGGCATTTACTAATTGTTGTATTATTATACATAAAATTTCTCTCATTAATTAAATTTTATTATTTTTTCGTGTAAATAAATATTTAAATCATCACATGTCATTATTAACGTGCAAAGCACGTTCATACTAGTAATATACATATATATATATATATATATATATATATATATATATATATATATATATATATATAT